>JAOXYB010053456.1:0-11405 GCA_028565635.1 Phoronis ovalis
TTCATTTTCTCCTTTGCTTTTTGATCCCTCTCCCTGACAATAGCATCATGATCATTCGAGCAATTGCTACCAGGCAATTCTGGTAATTTAGTTTTCGGTTCCTTGCCAAAGAGCAAAAAATGAGGCGAAAACTGAGTCGTAGAATGCGGCATGGCACGATATACCCTCAAAAATCTGTACAGTTCTTGTTTCCAACTCTTATGTTGTACATGAGCGGCGCAGATAGATTTCATGATCGGCTTATTGAATGCTTCAGCTTGGGCGTTGGCCTTAGGCCAAAGTGGTGTGATTCTGCGATGTTTAACACCACACGAGAGCATAAATGATTTCCACAGTGAACTTCTGAACTGTGGCCCATTGTCAGTTTTTACGATCTCAGGATATCCAAACAATGAAAATATCTTGTCAACAACCGGAATAACTGACTCAGTAGTAGTACATCTGATGACTTCCACAACCGCGTAGCGCGAATACTCATCGGTTATAACAAGTAACGAATCACCGGACGGCAAAGGTCCACAAAAATCCATGCTAAGATTACGCCACGGTCCACTCGGACATGTGTAACGATTCAAATTCACGCCGATTGCTGTTTGCCTGACACGGAATACAACCACGGACGG
Organism: Phoronis ovalis; assembly: GCA_028565635.1. Lineage (NCBI taxonomy): Eukaryota > Metazoa > Phoronida > Phoronidae > Phoronis > Phoronis ovalis. The sequence continues at coordinate 624 of JAOXYB010053456.1, forward strand.
CGGTCTCGACATAATCATTCATTTTCGGGAACCACACTTTACTTCGCAGCAACGCTTTAGTCTTGGTGATACCCTGGTGACCCTCGTGAGCTAGCGCTATAACTTGTTTGCGAAGACTTTCCGGAATGACCATCTTGTTGTCAAATAATAACACATTATGTTCGGTGTTGATGCACAATGAGTCCTTCGCATTACGGAAACTAACGAACGAATCGTTATCGATGTTGATGTTAGTCCATTGTTCACTATTGACCATAGACATGACTGACTGCATCACGCTGGCGCTTGCGCATTTTATCTCCTCAAGAGACATAGCATTGGGGGTCGAAGCATACGCAACAAAGTTCACATACTCCTCGGCGATAACCTGTTCTCTACTAGTCGGTTTGTCAAACTTGACCGGATGACGCGACATGTACGTAATCTGCGGGATTGTCCTTCCCAGGACCGTATTTAATGTCAAAACGATATGGTTGCAGTCTCAACGAGCAATACGAGCCGGCGGAAACGGTTTGTCAAAAATGTAAACTAACGGACGATGATCAGTAATGACGGTAAACACGGTTCCGCTTAAGAACACGTTAAAGTGTTCACACGCCCATACTATGCTAAGAGCCTCACGTTCTGTCTGAGAGTACTTCTGTTCAACATCTGTCAGTGCTCGGCTAGCATAACAGACTGGATGTCCAGCTTGTGTAAGTATGCCAGCTATGCCTACTGGACTTGCATCGACGTATACTTCGGTGATCTTGTTAGTGACGTGTCAAAGTAAGCTAGAATTGCTTTTTCGGACAATGCATCTTTAATTTTTTGAAACGCTTGTTCTTCTGTATTGGTCCACTGCCATGTTGTGTCCTTGCGTGTTAAATTTCTGAGGGGCTCGGATATGGTCGCAAAGTTTTCGATGAAGCGGGCTGAGTACTGCGCCATACCCAGAAATGATCGCATTTCAGACACGTTCGTGGGTGTTGAAGATTCCTTCAACGCTCTCACCTTTTCAGGACTCGGTTTTAGACCATCTTTGCTGAATACGAAACCGAAAAACTATTTCCGATTTCCTGAACGCACACTTCGCGGGATTAACGGTTAATCCGGAGTCACTGAGTTTCTTCAAGGTATCATATAATGCACGATCGTGATCTTGCATGTTTTTGCCAAATACAATGATGTCATCGCTTACGTTTCTAGCACCGTTAACATCCTGAATTACTGTCTGAATAGTGTACTGAAATATTTCGGCTGCAGAGTTTATACCAAAACTCAGTCGCTTATATTGATACAGTCCACAGTGCGCAGAAAATGTCGTAATGTACCTGGATTCTGGTTTCAGAACAAGCTGATGGTATCCGGACCGTAAATCAATTTTACTGAAAACCAACGCATCTTTCATGTCAGTTATCAAGTCCTCGAGCATAGGAGTGACATTATCGCTTTGTTCGGTTCTCGCATGTCATCAACACACAAGCGGATTTCGTTCGGGTTTTTTGGTTTCTACTAAGCTCGAAATCCAATCGGTGGGACCAGTCACTTTCTCAATAATGTCCTGTTTCTCAAGCTTCTTGAGTTCGGCAGCTACTTTGTCGCGAAGGTGAAACGGGATTCGACTATGTTTTCTCGCAACAGGAGGTACGGAATCATTTATGTGTAAACTGACTTCAAAGTCCTTGAGTTTACCTATACCGTTGCTCAGTTTCGGATATTGATCAAGTATTGACGAGTGCACTTGATTAACGGTTATTTTGAGAATACCAAGCTCTTTAGCGGTGTGTTCACCGAGTTTCCAGAAGCTTTTTTTGCTCTCCCTTGTCGACTTCTATTTTATTATTCAAAACACCTATTTCTTTCATATTTTCTCCAACTAGCTGCTGCAAGTAAGCATTTTGTGATTCTAGGTTGTGAATTTTCTTCCTTGCAGACTCAATTCTCTTCTAAACTAAGGTGTTAAAGCATATTACTGTTTTCAGTACTTACAGATCTGGTGTCTTCAAACTTGGCTGGGGGACTCGCCTCAAAAACCTGTATCGCTTCCTCTGTACTGATTTCTAATATTTCACTGGCCTCGTCACTTTCAGACTAATCAGATTGATATACAAAGAAAGGAAAATATATCAATATAACAATCAATTTACAAAGAACAGGTAGTATCTTGAAAATGATATTTTTCATAAATGTGTAAGGATTTCAAATATAAGGATATAACACAACTTGCTTAATATATAACTTTCAAGTAATAAAAGGACTATTGACATTACTGTGTTTAACAATGGTAACTTTAGTGATTATCATATTGCACTTACATTTAAAATATTTTCAGAGAAAAGAGAGTCACTATAGTTGAACGGTTCAGGTTCATACATTGATCGCTATTATATTCATAAGCATCACCAGACAATTCATTCAGTAAAAAAAACATTGCTGTAACTAAATGCAAATTATTACATAAACAATTAAGATCTAAGACAGATTGAGATACCAGCAGTGCCACTAATCAAGTAAAATCAGATAATTTTGTCACGTAAAATATTGCCAAGTTATAGAAAGAAAGCGAGACAATGCCGGAGTCGCCTATTGAATTATCTAAATTAACCCATGACAAATTCCGCCCTGAATAAAAAATTGTAAGTCATACTTTGAACAACCAATTTTCACAATAAATCCATAATAACTGGTACTTTTGAGACAATACTTATGTACATTATTCTTTTTAAGAGATCTGCATAAATTGTATGAGCATCAAGATCAACTCAAAAACTCTGTTATTATATAATTATGCTGCCTTAAAACTTTAAATTATAGAAATAATTCTATTGTGTTGACATATATATTCATGTCATTACAGGGATAGGCAACTGCAGCCACAAAACTTTTTAGAATGACGTTTGACATCTAATTACTTCAATTATTTCTCATCTATACTTCATATTTTGCCCCCTATTTAAACAACTATTTTTAATATGAACAGTTCTTGGTTATTAAAGGCTGCCATAAACTCCTGAAAGTTTCCATCCTTTCCTTAAATACTTGCTTCCTCAACTCCTTTTATTGGGATGTTATTTTTCTTTCTTCAAACTAGAAGAACTTAAGTCGTCAACCTATAATGTGTGGCTGCTTTATGGGTGCCACATTTTTGCTAATGATTTCCCTTTTCATATTAAAAAAAATGTTTATTATTAACCTATAATTTGACTATAGATACTGCTTAATGCCGTAATATGACTTCAATCACTTCAGAACCTGTTGACAGTACCAGACTTATAGTCTTTATATCCCAAAATATCTAACTGTCCAACCGCAGCCACCAATGTTACGATAGTGCACACAGAAGGACAAGACAGTTGAGAAAACAGTGCTACAGGCACCCAAAGCGAAAATAAGCAAAATGAGGATAAACTTCATGATGCTTTATGGACATGTCTCGCATTTAACCCCATGCCAAGTGCTATAGTAGTGAACACAAGTACAATTCTCTTTAATACACAATTTTTAAAAATTAATGATGGTTTCTTGCATGCATGGTGTTGTGACAACATGGTATATTGGTTGAACATGTTTTCAGGCTTTTTTTCCTCACCATTGTATTTGAGGTTTCCTTGTAGAACTGGAATAGATGATTGGATGAAAATATGTGTATATATACACAATTATAAGTAAAAATTGCATCTTTACTCCAGCTGTTCCTTTCAAAGTCAATCATCTGATTTAAGTTATCTTCTTGCTGTGTAAAGTTTGATCTCTGTTGTACTAGATGTTCTACTAGAATATAGGATTCACCCATAGTTTTCATGGTTCCTGTATGATCACTTTTTTCAGCAAGCTCTAGGTGTTTGCTGTATATGTGTTGGTACATGTCAACCCTTGTTCATCAAGCACTTCTGTAAGGTCCTTCATGTCCACAGTATAATTGAAGTCTTCCAGTACAGTTTGCAATGTTTTTCAGAGACAGAGACAAAGTTTAGGAAATCCTTAACCTACGCTTTTATTCATTGGTACTCCTAAGGCTGCTTGATTCATAAAAAGTGCAGCCTAATTAGAAAGTATCTGCATAGTTTGTAGCCACATGTTGTAATTCTCACTATTGCATTCCATTGTTTGTCAAGGGAATGGTATTTTGCTAACTGTCAAAAGTGTTTTTTAGCATATAAAGATTATTCCCAAAATTCAGATATACTACTTTCTCGCAAGACACCGTGCAGTTAATCTGGAACCTCAATTATTGTGTTAACAGACAATACTTTGCTTATACGGTGGCGTAAAAATGCAATATTTATGTGTAATAACGCAATACTATCTCATTGTTACGATACGTTTTTTTATGTGCCACTAAATTGCTTTCTTAATTTTACTTTTAGAGTAGTTACAGATCCAAATAGGGTACTGCCTGTATTCTAACTGTTGTTCAACAGTTCCAGATTAAGTTCTTGCTTTCAAGTTTGGTTATATTGAATTTATTGAAAACTGGCCCTCTAGGGGATGGAAATATAATTATTGTTTCACAATGCATGTGAAAATAATCTCACAAAAATTTGATTTCTTTAATTTCTTCATCAAAAGCGAACATGTTAACCTATACTTTATTGTTAAAAAGTACTTGAACATGCAATGCACAATTCTTTTTATGGGGAATCAAATGTGTGGTTTAAGTACAACTAATGGTGGTAAATTATGAGATGTCTTCAGAGAAAAAAATGATGCATATATTCAAAAATATTCAGAAATATTCAAAATTTCTACCATTATTTATTCTCACATTATCATGATATCAATTCTCTTAGTTATAATTGTACTGCAACATTCAAAATCTGCTGTTTCTCCAAAAGTAGCAATAACTGAAAACAACATCTCCCAGCTGTTTGTGAAACCATCTACTGATAGAGTACACAAAACTTACCAGATTGTAAAAACAAAATTACCACTGGTGATAATCCATCAAAATACAAATCATTTGTGAATATGAGCATGATTTTCAAAAAAATAATTACTTTTTCACTTAATATAAACATTTATGATATAAAATGGAAGTATACATAAATTGTTACATTTGTTCTCTTCACTAAACCAGCTGTCAATTTGAGAATATCAGAAAACACATTTGACTTACAGATACGGTTCTGACAATGACAGCAGTTTATGAAACCAAACTTGCACTGGTGGAATGTACAATTAAAGCACTGATCCGGAATGTTTCTAGCTACTAGAATTTTACAAATAATCTTTTGTTGGAAAATTAATTTATTACCTATCAGGAAACTAAACACTTTGGTTCATAATATAACAAAGGATAAATATGATATAATATAATATTGGAAAATTAAAATAACTTTCACCCTAGAGAACAAACTATGTTATATCCAAAGAAGAATTTACAGCACTATTAAGTATAAAATTTGAAATTTATAACAAAAGACCGTTTTGACTGAAAACAATGCGTAATTTGTAAGTGCATACTATTATATGTATAAAAATAATTTCGAAATCAACAAATTGATACTTTAATCACGGAATATGAACGAAAATTAGCTATATAACCATGATAACTTTCTATGAACACTACCTGAAACACAGACTTAGAATACAAATAATATGCTTTAGGAGTTAACAACTCTTATGTAACTACTAAACTGACTAACAGGTGTCAACAAACGCCACATATTTATGGAAAATAATCACATTAAGCTAAAGTTGATGATGCCAGCAATTTAAGTCTGTACACATTGTATAAAGCGGGAAGATCTGTTGTACTCGTGAAATTTAGTTTTCACTCTTCTGCTGAGGTTGGTAACCTTTAATCATAAGACAGGCAAAGACTGTCATCACCATCTTTGGTTTAACCTCAACAATATCTTCAGGAAGAGCATAGATGCGGCAACCAATTTTACGTGCCATTGAAATGGCATACTTGGCATTAGCTAATTTGTCCTATAAAATAGAATAGCGATATAGGTTTCACAATTGGTGTTATTATATAATCTGTATCTGTTCAACTATATAATATCATAATTTTACTCACTTTTTACAGAATATGTATTATTCAAACTAATCACAAGACCTTTGAACCTCACACGTCATCAGACTGACCACAATTTTGTGATAAGAGATTAGCTTAAATAATTTAATGCTAGAAACCTATACAGAACTCACCTCATCAGAGCCAGCATCGCGTACTGTACTGTAAGAAATGGCACCCGGCTTCAAGGCATCAATCAAATCAATCACAATTCTAGCATCAGATATTGTAGGATCCTGGAAGCTGCTAAGTGAGGATGTCTTACCAGCTGACTTAAGCTAAAATATGATAATTATGTTGATTAGCTAATTTGAACAGTTCAAAACTGACAACACAATGATAGATGAACAAGTAAGTACATCCACAAAGAATGTACAAGAAAAAAGCAGACAGTATGCAAACCTTACAGACCAAAATATTTGAAATCATTTGCACACCATATTTTTCCAAATAATCGCCCCGCACAAGGCAGATTTTGAAGACTGCCAGTTTATCAAACAAATCTGCTTATTTAGTACAATTTTTTTTCAAAGTAAGAATAAACCTTAAACAAACAGTAAGTTTATTTGAGGCAACAATTAAACCCAAACTCACATTGCTGCCTCAGGGCAATTATTAGAGAGGCAATTTATTTTAGTCACCAAAGGAGGCGATTATTAGACACAAGCATTTGTAATGTCAGATGCCCATCTCATCATTAGAATGTTCTAGATTGTATGTGATTTGCAGCCCTGGTGGGTAGTCACTTTTTGTAGTTGCTTCAAGTCTTACATATGTAAAGTGAAGTATACAATAAAGGTTGAAGATTTGGACCATCATTTGACACAGTTTTCAATATTCTAAAATGCTAACTAGCCTAATACACCCAACCATTTTTTGTTCTTCGTGAATCCATCTTAGTTTTTAAATAGTCTAGTCAGCGCTGGTACATATCCAGTATAGAATATAAAGCTGATCGGATAACAACTGAAGCAGTTATTGAAAGACAAAGAAAGTATTATGCAAAAAAATGTTGAAGATTCAGATCGGCATTTGACCCACTTCTCAGGTGATATTAAAAAGTCACCTAGCCTATTATGCCCAACAACCTATGGCCTTCTTGAATCCACCTTCAAATCGTCTAGGCAAGCTTTCATCTTTCTGCTATGTGACGCAACGTGATGTGCCCTCTCAGGAACAAACATGGCCACCAGTCTGCCATATTGGAAGTAATCCGAGTCAAAATTATATCTGACTTGCACTTTGACCTATGCTTACACCAGATCCAATACTGATACTTTGATGTACAATTTCGAGAACATACATAGGCATCAGTCAGCCACACTGGAAGTGATCTGCGTCAAAATTATACTTGACCTTTACTCACCCTGTATTGAATATGAGGCTGACAAAAACTGAAACAGCTATTGTGAGACAAAAAAAGTGTTATGTACAAAAAATGTTGAAGATTCAGATCGGCATTTGACCTACTTCTTTATAAGATCATTTTAAATTCACCCAGCATATTACGCCTACCAACCTATCGCCTTTTTGAATCCATCTTCGAATTGCCTAGTCAACACAAAGGAAACAAACATGTTGACCATCTTGGAAGTGATACAGGTAAAAAATTTACCAGACCTGTATTTTCCTTTTTCAAATACGAAGCTGATCAAATGAAAACTCAAGCAACTTGATACAAAGAAAGTGTTACGCACAACGAAAAATGTTGAAGATTAAAATTGCCATGTGACCCACTTTTCAAGACCATTCTAACATGTCACCTAGCCTAATACGCCCACCGGCCTATGGCATTCGTAAATCGACCTTCAAATCGTCCAGTCAAAGTTTCACCTTTACCGCAACTCACGCAAAGTAACATGCCTTGAGGAACAAACATGGCCACCAGTCGGCCATACTGGAAATAATTAAGGTCAAAATTATGTACAACCTGTAAACTGACCTGTATTTACTCTGTACCGAATATGAAGCTGATCTGAACTGAAGCTGTTATCACTAGAAAAAGAAAGTATTACGGACCACGACAACAACATAGCCTATGATTATATAAAATATGGTATGTACATTTACCACAGCATTGCACCCTGTAGTCCTACTGCAAGGTTGAAAACACAAGACTGAAGTATATGTATGATCTAGAATAGCACAGTATGTCTGATCCAGAATGGCACAAACTATCTGCTTTATTCATCATCAGTTTCTACGATGAACTATTCAAGAAATAATATTGCTACCTTTTATAATACAAACCAGTAACAATTAAGACATATGATAGAAAATAAACCGCAAAGCCTGTCAATTTTATTTTAAGATGCATCATGTGCTGAATACCACAACAAATAGCACTGCAAAATGTAAGGCACACACTGTTACCAAGTGATAATCCCAATTTCCATTGGCAAAGGGATCATTCTTAAAAATTGGTAACCTTCTTCGTTTCTTGGCTTTGTGCAGCTTTTAGATAGAAACACTGCTGGTTAAACATGTATATGCTATGTACTATCAATATTTATATTACTTGCTGCTCAGAACAGCTTCCAAAATAATTGCAACAGATAAAGCAAATTTTAGTTTTAAATTTAAGACCACTATGAATGTGAAGTGGAACACAACTATATACAAGACCAAATTAAAGGAATTATCAACCTACATGTAAAAGGAACTGATTTTAAAAATACTCTTCTGTAGCAAAAAATGACCAATTCTAAATGTTTTGACATGTATCATCGCACAAACATTTACCTTTTGGTTGACCCAGTCGATAATTTCTTTCTCCACAATCGGATGTCCTGTTCCAGCCAACTGAGTAAGAACAGCCAAAGTGTATGCTCTCATTAACTGCCAAACAAGAGCTAAAAATAAACAAACAGATAACCAATGAAACATGGCTGCTTTCTACACTCTTGATAAAAAAACCTATGAAAAACAGAACACAAAACAACTAGTGAAATTGTTTAAAGCCACTGAATTCACTAAAATATGGGTTTTTTTTCGACAAACACCCAATTAAAATTCATCACAACATGATGTCTTTACTAAAGGCCCTTTACTAGCCAAGACTGAAATATACCTAAAGTAAGGGTTTGGTTGCCTTCCAAAAGATTGCTTCCATCAATACCAACCAAGGAAAATTTGGACTCTCTTCCAAGTAGAACAGCATAGTTGCAGTTCTCTACAATCGTAAACATTTCAAATCATTAGAGTTAAGTACACTCACAGCACTGTATTTACATATCTGCAGTTCTACAGCAGCACACACTGCTCAAATTTTATTTCATAAAAAGAGCATGTACATGTATATTCAAGGACACAAAAATTCACTATAATATTTAAAACTTCACATTGTACACATCAAGGTTCAAGTTTAATCTCCTTACCTAGCCTCTCAAAGTTAGCCTTAAGTTTGGAAAATTTCTTGTGTACTTTGTTCCAATCAACACAACCTGGTCTAACAATATCATAGAGCTGGAACAACACCAGGCCGTTTGTTAAATCATTGTACAGGTAATTTACAAATGGACTCACGCCAAGGCTGTTCATCCAGTTACGATATGCTGAAAAAAGAATAACACAACTACAATAGTACTCAATGAATACTCTTTTAATCTTTGTTATTCATATCTCTTATCTTACAGTACTTTACTGCTTACACCATGCAAAATAAATAGGATAAGTAAGAATAGGGTCCATATGGCAATTTCAGTAAGCTGAGTGGAAAATGTTTACAGCGAGCATACAACTGATATTTTTAGTTGTGATAACTAACTCATAAAATTACAGCCACATAAGCAGTGTTGACTTCAAAATACCAGGGGGAGGACCTGAAAGTACTTGTAACTATGGTGGACAAGGGCTATATAAAGTTTGTATTATTGACAAGATATTTTTACAATATTAGAGTAGAGGGAGAGGAAAAAGTGCAGACTAATTTTCAAGTCCCTCTTCCTGTCGATTTTCTGATAAGTGGAAAAGCAATGAACACTCACTTCTTTCCTCCCTTGTTTCTTCTATGACTTCAAAGTCTCCCTCTGCTGGTGGCTCTAGAGCAGGGTACATGTTAAACAAGTTAGCAACAAAGGCTAAATTCAACTTGTAGTTTCCAGTAACAACATCAGTAGGCCCAACGAAACTGCGACAACCAATTTTGTCTGCTTCTTGAAGCATTCCTTCTGCTCTCTGCTCAAGGTTTTGTTCCTAAAACACAATAACAACGTTGCTATTATTTCTCAAAATCCTTTTATATCCAAAAGATTTTATTAAATTACAGAAATTTAGATTGTAAAAGTATTTCACCTGACTGACATGCAGAGCTCACATCACAATTGTGTGTTTCGTGTTTTGTGATAAACAAAAAAAAAGCAAATAGTTGCCTTGATTTGAACAATGAACAACAAATATAATTTTACAGAGTAAATATTGTAGGGCTGTTTCACTAGAAATTATAAATGGGGAGAACCTAAAAATAATTATAACTATGCAGGTCTACCTAACCAGCGTAGACTCGAAACGTCAATCCGCATTCGCGGGCCTGTTTCCTACTATTCGAACCCATTTTCCGGGTTTCGTAATTTATCTAGTTTTTTATCGGGTTTGTTACCCGGAGTCCCGTAGAGAGTGTATTATAATCTTTCAGATATATTCATGGAACCTAACTTCGACACTTTCTTAACTAAAAATTTGAAATTGCACGTGGAGTTCAATATCTTTATATGTACAGGTCATTCACCGTACCAGGTTATTAAAAATGTTACACTTCCGTATTTAATATTTCACCGCAT
>JAOXYB010053500.1:0-12870 GCA_028565635.1 Phoronis ovalis
ATATAAACTTGAGTGTAAAAAGTAGTGAAAGTTAGTAAGATCAGAGCAGCAGGCAGGAGAGCAACTGAATAATAGTGGATTGTAAATTCTCAATAGTTCCATAATATATAAGTTATATCTGTTTTGAAAGAACCCAAGAAGTATATTCATTATTTTCCTATGATAGTCATAATAACTTCTAACAGTGGTCTAAAACGTACCACATCGCAAAACATTGAAAATTAATTATTTATAAAATGTCGCGGAGGAGATATAGTCAGTCATCCGGTTACATAGGGATGCGTGACGGACCCATTTTTTAATCAAATTATTAGCAGAGCTGGTTCTGGTCTAAATAGCAATTAAAGCTGATAAATTTGAACAAGGTTACTAAGTCAGGGTTTGATCATTAAATAAGTTTAGTGGATGAGCTTTTTAATAAAAAAAATAATGTATCCGGTGATTTCTTGGATTATAACGAGTTTTACCAATACACAAATATTTTTTAGCAGGAAAACATGCAGCTTTATTAAAGGTGCATGACTGCACGGCCATACCCGAAACTTGCATGTTTCTAGCCTGCAAAGTTATTTAAATATGTAAATTGTTTGAGTAAATAAACTAAATTATAAAGAATTCTGTCTGTAGTGGTTATGTTCCGAATTAGCACACAAAAGGGTGTTGTCATAGGGTTTTGTACAGTCACAAAAAATTGAATTAGATTTGTGCTTCTACCAGCAGAGGGCGCCTTCAGTGAGCCTCGTTTTGGTCAATTACTTCCGATAAATATTGGATGATAATGAAATTATTTCTGATTTAGTTTCTTCTTGCTTTTCCGCTTAGGTTTTGCGGAAAGGCACTAAAACAGTAGAATATTAGAATTAATGCACAGAGTACGAGGTAGGTGCATTCGTTTGAGTTGTATTTTTGGAATACCTTTGTAATTATGTATATATTCTTGGTGCTTGGGGTTGTGATATTCGTAAGATTGCAGAACAAACACAGCATATGGCATTTTTTCTATGAATATTTAATCATTTGTGACATTTTTCATTTCACAGTAGTCAACGGTATTTCCTGAACTGTTTAGTGATGTTGCAGTAACTGTAGCATGCTCTTCCGGGTAATGTTTACTAATCAAAGGTTGGGAAGCTCGCTTGTATAGTCTTAAAACCGATTAAGAAGTACATGTTTCAAAGTGCATGCCTGCTAATTTCTGTCCAGCATTGAGGAAAACGTTCTTTCTCGGACCTTTTTTCGTTTTTTCAGATCTCAGTATGGTTTCCGTGGCAACGGTGACAGTAACAGAACCAAAACCACCAAATCATGCTCACATACCTGAAATACCTAAAGATGGGAATTTATTATTTGAAAGCCTGCTCTTTATATTTGGAGTGTGTTCAATGATCTTACAATATATAAATTTATACAAGACTGTTTGGTGGTTGCCCCACTCACATGTAAACTATGCAGTCGTAAGTCGTGGCATTTTTACACATACACAGGAATATAGCAGCATTATATGTTGTGTATATCCAAGGCATCAGTAAAATATGTTATTGTCGTTTTAGAGTGACATGGTTAGCTTTAATTATGGTGTCTCATGATTGTATGTCAAAGTAAAACCTAGTTTTCCATGTTATCTTCTGAAAAGTTGTATGCACACTAATCATGCAATGCGTGTTGCTTGCCAAGCTTTAAAAGTCGTCCCGAGATCTAATCGATTACTTGCAGATTAGGTGTTGATATCCCTGTACCGAATAATGAATATTTTTAATTCTCTTTCAGAATTTTCATCTCATAGACTTCTACTTGGTAACATTTTTGGTAGTATTAATGAGTAGGCGACTTATTTGGTGTTTTATAAAAGAGGTAATTTAAATAACCTTTTCCTCAACGATAACTTTCTATCCAGTGGAAGCTGTATTTGTGTATCATCTTTGGGTTAATGATCCTTGGCTTCCAGTGGAATCTGTATTTGTATATCATCTTTGGGTTAATGATCCTTCGCTGTTCCTAAGAATTTCTTTACACTTATCTCCTTAACTGGGATGGGTCACTTTTTCTTTTCACAGAATAATCAAATTATAGTATGTACATGGCTCCACTTTTCACAGAAAATTCCGATTGGCGCAGTTGTCGATAAAATTCTTAGTCATGGGTCGATGTTAGTGAAATCTCATGAAGGGTTTCATTTTGATACTGCTGGAGGGACAGGGGTATGAATGGCAAATGTTAATTCGAGTAGTTTGAACAGTGGAACCTGCGTATTGAATAAATCTAATGCAGTAACAATTATTTAAGATCAGTCTCAATTAAGTATTGCATGCATATTCCAGGGCCATAATTAAGTAATGTAGTCCCCAAACATGTATAGGTAAAATGTTTTTATTATTTATACCTGATTTGTCTACTAAGGTTTAATGTAGCTTCCCTTATGGGGATAAGATATATGTGAAGATCACTGAATATAACATTCAACTATGCCTTTTCAATGTTTTAAGAAAGTAATCAAGAAATTTTTTGTTTTTGTTTACTACAGGGAATTGGTTCACCAGCTGTGCATAGTACTTTCTTTTGGTGCGTGCAGGTTTCCAAATTCTTGGCATTCTTTATATTTGCTGGTGCTTTTTCATGGACATCATATGAAGTTGTTAAGAAATACTCAGTCCGACAGTTGCTATTTTTATGCTACCCGTAAGTTTATCAGTAATTTGTTTTAAATGAAAATGGAAAAACATCCATAAATAGTTTCATATTTTAATGCCTCCTGCAACATTTTAAGTAAGGACCTTTTCAACTGAGAGTTTCAAGTCTCATCCACCTGGAAATTGCTGTGAGAAACTGAGATTTGAGGGTTAGCTTTGCTTTCAATGCATTTTTTACATGGTATGAATGATAACGTAGCCCACATGGCCCCCTAGTGGCAAATATGGGATACTGTAATTCGAAAGGGTCCTATGTAAATTGTCACGATAGATTATTTTGTTGCAATGTGATTATTCACCAAAACAAAGAATACTTTTTAGCTTTTAATTATAAAAAATATTATTTATATGACTACTCTGAAGTAACATTTAAAAATCACACCAGAATCACATCATAAAGATAAGACTTATAGCACTATGCTTCATCACAGTACAGATGTTACTTTACTACTGGCATGTCATACTTTCAGTAATCATGTTGTAGGTATGTCATGGTGACACATATGTACATCTGGAATACAAGCAGTGAATGTTCCAGTAGAAAGAAGAGTTTGCTTCGTGTACCTCCAATAGAATACATGATTTGATTGGTTTAGAATTGTTTGTTTTCAAAGCCTTTCAGCTCAGAGAAGTGCATTTGGACTATTTCATAAATGGTGATTAATTGTGCCATTGTATATTTGTTCACATTGCAGCTCACTTGTTTTTCAGGCTTGTGACATATGTTATACTATTTGGACCAAGTTTAAAACCACTTCTAGACAAATCTCAGGTCTGGCCAAAAACAGTTACCGACAATCCATCTAGTCCTAAACATAAACTGCAGCCAAAATCAACGAAATATCCACCGTTTATATTTCACAACTGTACGTCATCACCAGAATGTGTGAGAGATGAGGTGGAGACCTTAAAACGAGATTTTAACGGTCGACTGAAACAAGTCTTGTTCAACTCTATGTTTTGCACATACTACATGTGTTTTGTACCAGTCTGTTTTGCTCAGGTAATTCATAAACAATTGTTAATTTGTCCTTGTAAGATCGGAAGTTAACTAAAATGTCATTTGAAGCAGCAACCAGCACTTTGAAGATAAGAATTATTTTATGTTTGAATCTATAATGCTGTATTAATCAACAGACTATTTGCAACATGCACTTGAGGGCACCACACTCGGACCCTTTTGATCTCGGCATCCTTAGTTTTATACTATACTTGTTTTTTTAAATCTGACTTTAAAAAAGCTTTAAACGGTGAAAATTTAACAAAGTAAAAAATATTAATACACAGTTGTTTATGTATTGATATGCTCACAAAAAGGAGGGTATTCTTAGATCTACGAATTTTTTGGTTTTGGATCAGCATGCGAAGGAAGCATTTTGTGAATGAATCGCATGAGCGCATGCAGAACTACGTTATTTTTCGTTTACAAAATGCGACATGCTGGGAATGTTTGGGTCTGAGACTGGTGGCTCTACCAGTACATGCAAATGGTCTATTATCAAACCCTGAGGACCCATTTTCTGATTAGTTTGTCTAACAATATTATCTTCAAAAACAAAAGACCTCTCTCAAAAAAAGAATTGTCCTTTGTGCTAAATACAAGTATTCTTAGTTCTAATTAGTGTACAGCTAAGCTTTAAGTTATTGTTTAAACATAAACTTCTGTAGTGAGTTCTAACTCTAATAACAAGTGCTTTTTTAACTTGCATGAGACGAACTCTTTTAAAAGAGCTAAATGAACAAAAAATGTGTGTTCTGTTGTTTATTCATTGTATCAAGGCCAGGATATTGCTTTATATTTTTAACATAATTTTTAATTGAAAATGTGTTTCTATGTAGGTTTTGACTTTTGTTTTTAGCATATTGATAATAGTTCATGCGATACATGCTGGGTAAGTTATGTACATGCATTCAGCAGGTTTCAAACAGAGAGTGTGTTGTTATTTTTATGAGTTTGACATCTCTACGAAGTTATAATTCTGCTATCATCTTCCAAGTGTTCTGGATTTAGTGGATTCACAATGCACTATCGATGTTGCAACTTTTATCTCTTAAACTTAAGGAAATTTTATAGTGCGTATCAAAACAGGCCAAACAGCGAATAGCAAAAACTAACGTGACCTTAGCTATACCTTTAGATGTATCTCATCAGATTTGCAGAATTCATTCTGAAGTTACAGGTTATTTTTTGTGAAATTGCTATGTGAGAACGATTATGAAAGATGTATAGCTAATGTCATGATGTTAGTGATTGCCTTGTATGCATTGTTTTCAAATTCATGGCATAACTATGAATATTTAGTTCAGAACAACATGTGGTAACATTTGAAAAGGAGAGTTAAAAATCAATGTTTATTAATTTATAGTACAAATGTTTAATATGTAAAATCATTTAAATATTTTTTATTACCTCTCCAAGAAGGAATGCCCATATTTGTTGTACATGATCAAAAAGTGACATCGATATTGGATTGTAAAAACTATTAAGAAAAATTCTGTGAATTATGCAACCCTCTTGCCGCAGTTTAAACTGACTTTTGTACGTTATTTCCTACAAATTCCGGAATAGTTTTCTACAGTTGCTAAAGAATGAAGATTTCTTGCATTATCTTCCGTCATACTCAGTATGTATTTCATCATCATATGTTGTATTTACTGCTGTGTGACATTCCTTTTCATTTGTATTGTGATTGGAGTGATATTTATTTTAAATTGACTGTATGATATTTATCCAGAAATACTCTGGTGCACTGCTTATTCATATTTTCCATCAAGACTATTAGGCACAGCTTTACTGAATATTTGCACAGTAAGCTACTAAAAGGAGCTTTGGACTTATTCTTGTCAGTCCGTAACATTTTATACATATTTCCCTATAAAAGGGTAGATTAATTAAGGTTGGCAGAAACCTGATATGAATATTTGTGTGTCACAACCATAAATATATATAATTTATAGTGCTTTATGACATTTCATTAACTGTCTGCGAACTTCCTCAGATAACTGACCAGTCTCTTAAATTACCACCAGCTGACAGGTGTTGATGACCTGATTATAAGCTTGTAATGGGTGATATTTGAACAGATTTGTCAGCTATGGGATAAAGTCGTCTGATAGTAGACAACCATCGTAAAGTACTTGTGACGCAAATATTTATATCATAAAAATAATTTTTGCTTTGAAATAACTAGAGATCTCACAAGAGATTAAAGGTCTGGTGCAAAAATTTTGACGTCTTAAGTAAGTCATTCACATACATCAGTAAGAGAACCGTGCCATGAATACTGCATGGCATTATCCACCACAATCTATTCCATAAATCCAAAAGGTACCATTAGTCTCCTGTGTATCCTGTATATGGTGAAGGTAGCTCAGCAGCAGTACTTGTGCATTTGACTTAAATCAAAAGTATGAGCTGCACTTTGAATAGTATAAAGCTTGACACGCATTGCCAGTTGACACGAAAATAATGATTGGTTGGTGTTACAGTATTATTTTTAAAAACAGAAGATCTCTCTGAAATGAAAAATTGTTCTGTAGGAATAAACAAACATTGTATCTTATGCTAAATTTTAGACAATTGCAACTTTTGTGAAGCACTGAAACTTGTAAGATTTCATCATCCGATTGTAGTTTATATTTATGAAGCCTGCCAGTCTAGTAATTATTCGAGGAGAACTGGTCTTGATGGAGTTAGTCTTAAGTGAACCTTGTGTATAGTTTCATTTAATCTTTTAGCTGTCTGGTGGCACATCATGTACGTTGTGTTTATGCTATTATACAAGGCAATGCATACGTGTACTTCCAGTTAATTACATGCCAGACACAAACTTGTATAGCTTTATAAAAACAGAAGTTAACCCATAACGTGGATACTCAAGTATAATCACCATTTTACATCTGTGGCCATTTTAGTGAAAGTCATCTGAGTCAAATTTTGGTAGTTGTTAAGTTTTGTACATGCTCAATGGATAGCCTGGGCAGGAAATGTGTGTTTTAGATAGGTATAATCAACTTACTTCATTTGAGTTGTATGAAGAAAGGTTTTGGACTAATCAAGCTTTGTGTTCAAACTGTATATTTTATTTTTCATTTTTCAGAATTATCTATATTATGATCCATTGTGGGTTGCCCAGCATATTTGTTTGGTTTGGATAACATCATGCCTGCTATTTGTCCTCCACTTTTTACCACCGAATTACTTGAATATTCTTCACTCTTGCTCCTTACATTTAGGAAGATGGCAAAAAGTAGAAGGACGCCATGCACATGTGCCTTACAATGCGTAAGCATGTTTATTATTATATAAAGTATCAGAACGGTCACCAACAGTCATCTCATGGCTGTTCCATCAGCTGATATACCCACTATTTCTTGTCATGGCTGTTCCAGCAGCTGATGTACCCACTATTTTTTTCTCATGGCTGTTCCATCAGCTGATTTACCCTCTATTTTTTTTCTCATGGCTGTTCCATCAGCTGATTTACCCACTATTTCTTGCTTTTATGTATATGCAAACTGCTATTCATAGGTACAATAAATAAAAGTTTATCCGACTTTAAGAAGTCAGGTAACAAAACTAAATATTGAGTAGATGTATTATTCTGTATTATACATTATGTCAACTGGAAAAATATAAAAATGAACAATGTCATAATTTATATTGAATGTATGAATGTATTTTGGGAGAGGTTGAATCAGCCATTCATGAGAAGGCAGTATATGGTGCTGTCTAAATGGCTAATTGTTAATCTTTTGTACAATGCAACAATATGCGTATGTTACATCGTAAAACGTACATACATATATTGCACGATAATTATCCACCAGTTGCTTTTAAACTTCTTCTTCTCCTGGGTACATAAAACCAACTGTATTTTGTCTTCCTTTTACCACAATCATAAGTTCACAGTCAAGTGAATGCTGCGTGCATTGAATTTCGAATAGTAAATAATTCATGAAAATTGTTTGTAGGTGGTCTGAGCTACAAGTATGGCAGAGTGGTGCTCTGGTGAAGCATGTTCGGGGTTTATTCAAAGCACATGGTGTGAACATCACAGCAGAACCAGGCAATAACATGCACTCTAGATTTCATGTGAGTATAACAATGTTTTCTGAAATCTTACTTTAATACATACAGTTTGATTAGAGAATAAATGTATGTATGTGTGTATCTGCATCGGAGGCATCAAGGAGACGTCAGAAGAAGACCTATATCACATTATGTATTTTAATGGTCAGCAACATTTTAAAATCATATTGAAATGTGATTAGATAAAATCAAGAGCTAGGACCTTGTAACTTATGTTTTAGCTTGTAATAAATATGTGAAAATATCGCGTCTAGTTTAAAAACTGTCGTCTACTTTAAATTTGGTTTTTATGTTATCAGGCAAGTACAATACAGTACAATCTGGGGGCTAATTTAACCTATGAATAGAAGTGTGAGGTCTTGTACGTGTCATTTTCAACATGTTTAATTGCCTTAAAATGACACTTGTATTTAAAACAAATGCTATTATACAATATAAGCATGATAGACGTTTAACAACATAACAAATTCTTTATGACATGTGTATAAAAAGAACCATCAGAAATGCCACTGGTGTGTTGATACTCCTGTTGGACTATTGATAATTTAGGCTACTCAGCAACCCTGTGGGAAGCTAAGGAGAGGAAACGAAATCCTAGGCTGAATGTACAGTAATGATAATCTTATTAATTTCTTTTGCAGTTTATGTTCCACCAGCCGCTGCGAGTGATAGATGGTTTGCTTGGCGTTACCTGTTTTGTTGTATTTTACAAATTTATTATGTTGATTGAGTCCACGGAGTGGTGTCATGTGTTAACTGTGGCATACTTATTGTTCACTAGCTACTATGTGTTGTTTAAACTGTTGCGAAACAGACTTGTGCTTGGTAAAGCTTATAAAGACGAGTTGTTGGACTCTAGAGAGAGTTAAATTTGGTCATTTATGAGTGGCAGTGCTATTTAGATGTTCAGATACATTACGAGGAAGCACGGATTGAAGAATAACTTGCACAAGTTCATACACAAGATACTCAAAGAAAATAACAGTTTGTCTTTTCCAGAAGATATAGAGTATACGAAAGAGAAAATTTGCTCAATGAATTCTGTCATATTACATTTATTATCCTCATTTATAATGGTTATCAAGTCAGTTTTTGCTGCTGGAAGATATTGAGTTATTTTGCATCTTTTCATTTTAATTAGTTTCAATTTCCTGAAATTCTATGAAATGTTATAGTTCATTGTAAAAACCTTTGCCTTGCAAGATTTTTCATTGACTGAGAAATAGATATAAGGGTACATGGTGTCAAGGTATTATTTATTAATTTTCTAAAAAAGTTAAAATCAGTACAAGGTGCATGATTGTGGTACTGACAGATAAACCATAAAAGATGAATTGCAAGACTTTACAAAAAAATAAGCAGAAGAAAAAGAGTAAATGAAGGAGAGTTTGATAGAAGTGCTAGTCGGCAAAAATATACCGTACTGTTATCAAAAATTACCTATTTGCCTCTTTGAGCGCATTACTGTTAAACCATTGCCAATTATTACTGTAATTCAATGCATTTTTGCAAAATATGTTTTCTATGTCGTGCATCATAAGTTTCAATTATACGTTGTTTGATGTTGTGCATATTATATACTATGGCTTCTAAGGTTAAACTTTTAGTCCAGTTTTTAGAAGACTGTGTTGCAATGTTTATTTCAACCTTGTAGGTTAAAAACATCGTTTTTGAAATTACTAAGGCAGTATTTTTCCTTGTGGGTATTGCATCAGATATTGTTAGATTGTGTTGTACATTGAGATGTATCAAATGATTTTAAAATAGAAATACAATAAAACTGAAAATGATAAAAGTTTTATTAAAATTTTTACATTGCTATCTAGTGATGATCGAGTCTATGGACACCGTTGAAAGTTAAAAAAATATATCAAAACATTGAAATTCTGCCACTGAAGCTAAGCAGTACTTGACCAAACTGAGCTCATTAATATTCTGAACAAGCTGTCATGTTTTGGAAACAAAACTAAAATCAAAATGCTGAAAACGCTAATTTTTTTAATTTCTTTCTCAAGTGCTGACACCTGTCGAGAAAAATGTGTATTACTATAGTCAGCGGAAATAGTTAGATGCGCATGCTTGACCTCCATTTACCGACACAGATGTGAACTTTTTTGTTCGGGAAACATGTTAGGATGTCAAGAAGAAAACAGTCTAATCCTAGACCAGTAAAAGGTAATTATTAAGGTGTAGAGTATATAAAGAACCGTGAGTCTACTCTCGCAACCTTTCAGGTGTTTTAAACGAGTTAAATCATCATTCCTAGCACTATCACTGGGATGTTGATTTTGTCCCTGCTCGTCTTATTTGTATGTAATACGTGACCTCGGGTCACTTTCTCGTAACTTTATGATTTCAAATTTCATTGTCCTTGTTTTTTTTGTCGTTATAGGATTCATGCTTAAATAAAGTGACCAAGTGATAAGTTAATGACTCTTTTTATCTAAATAAGAAACGAAATCATTTATAATATCAATATCGATGTAATGTTTACTTTTTTAATACTTGAGTCTTGACTTATCAAGGCATATTAAAGCGCGTTAAAAGTTGTTTTAAGGGCATGAACAGATAGATACCTAGCAAGATACCTTCCCACATCTTAATGCTGCTGTGGTATTAAACTCACAATCTGAAAGTTATATTTATCTCTTGACAAACACACACACCTAGTTTTTTATGTCAAACTGAAAAAGTGTAATTAAAACATTTCCAGTACCTATTTATAGTTTTAGCCCCTTTTGTTAGTGAACGTCGTATTGAAAGTTTAAAAACTTTTTGATTTTGTCAGTTTCACTGCCCTGGGTGGGTATACCCTGGTCATTATCAAAACCCAGACAGGTAATTTACCATTTATCTTTTAAATTCTTGAAGCTGATTGGTCAAAGATCTGGTTGCCACACAACCATGGAGATATGACCATGTTAAGCCTGTGTGAGCAAATTATCAGTTTTAATAAATCTTGCCACCATCTAATCATTTGCTTAAGTAAATTTCTTTAATGATATAGACTCAAACAATTGAAATGTAACTGATGATGTAGGCTGGGCTCAGTCTGAATAAAGGTTATATTATCAGTGTACATTTTTTAAACTGACACTTTTCTGTTCAGATTGCCTGAAGTGATGATAAATTATATGTTTTTCAACTGCATAACTTATATTTAGTGATATTTAAATTCTAATAGTTTATAAAAAAGGGGTGCAAAATTCAAATTATATGTATATGTCTGTTTTCATTACTTGAAATGATTAATTTATTGATAGTACTGTAAGTTATAAATGAAGAAATAAGAGTAAAACTGTAAATTAACAGTATAATACATTTCATATAATTAGCCCTTCTTTATCATGTAGACAGGCTACTGATGATGAAATGATTATCAAAAGTATCGCTGGATATTATGGAAAATGACTGGTCTTAAGTTCTTAGATTTTTATTTTCATTTGGAGTAATCGTTTGAAACTAAAATTTTAAATCATAGCGTTGTTTTATCAGATTTAGTCTCGTTCAAAAACATGTTACGTTCACTAATGTGGACTAGACACCCCTACGAGATGTAGGATGAATTGCAAATTAATATTTAGTGCTATACAATATATTATACAGAGAGCGTAAAGCTTGACTAGCAGTTCTTTTTATTTTGGAAACATGAATTTACAGGAAATAATAACATTAAAACAATGAAAACTGCTTAAAAACATTTTTGTTCATTATTTTGTGCAGGTTCTGAAGAAGACTCTGACAGTGAACTTTATCCACGGCAACAACGCCAAGGAAAACAGGTTAGGTTTGTGTATTTCAAAGTTGCAAAAGTATTGAGGCAATTTGCAAGCCAATTAAGAGAATTTACACTCTAGGGAAGTATTTTGGTATCTTTTGCATTGAAAAATATCACGTTTCTACAAGAAATTTAACATTTATAAAGTTAGTCGTAGTTGTTGCACAGATCAAAATTATTTGAACCAATATACATCTATTACCATAATGATTCAGAATATGGTTTCAATCTTTCTTAATTCGTGCAAAATATTTCACTCATTCTCAGAAGCAAGTGCAACTGTAATTGGAAAAAGTAGCTGTTTCAAAAATTTACAACATAGCTTGATGTAGTTTCTGGTACACTTTTTTTGTGTTTTATTTCTGCTCCCATTTTGCCATGTGTCAGACATTTTGCATAATTTTAAATCAGAAAATGACACTTGTATTTGTGTAATTCCTGTTACCAGTACTGACTTTTGTTACAAAGTTTTGACATTTGGATTTACTGCTTCTTGAAACATGGTGAGATTGAAACTATTTGAAACATTATAATTACCAAGGATTCTGTCTTAAGTCAGTTTATTTGTGTCCAGACTGTCTGCTGCATTGTCTTGTGTTTTTAGCTGCTCAAACAGGATATACCATCTGATGAACTCAGTCAAAACAATCAAGACTGCACAACTGAGAAATCGGAAAATACAGATAGCACCATTAACAGTGACAACTCTCAGAGCAGTTTAAATTTAGATAGCACAAGCACAAATGGTACTACTAAGTCGAGTTCAAAGCGAACAGATTTCTCTAGAAGGAAGAAAAAGACGGTAATATTAACACTAAGGAACCTTATGCATGTAACCCTTATATAAGTTTTTTAGTATTGCACCCTGCACAATACATATCTGGGAGCTGATGCAAACGTATCAATAGAAGGGATGGGGTTATGTGCGGGTCATTCACCATTTCGCTCAAAAAAAACAATTGTTTTAGTCTCTGCAAAAACTTGAAATGAAACTTTTTTTAAATCACTATGCAGTATAAGTATCTTAGATGTTTAACAAAACCGTGAATCCATTAGCACTTGTATGCCAGAAAACATGTAATATGAGACGGGGCTATTATTCAGGAATTATCTATCATAGAATTAGTTTGAATATCTCTGGTGTCCCTTAGCATAGCAGAATTGTCCTTTTAAATTATCAATTTAGTATCCAAATGTCGATAGAGTATCTCATACATTTTGACGTTAACATATTTTTATACTCGTGACGATTCATTGTATTATTCTTAAACATCTATGATGTTTATTATGCATTTTAGTTTCTTTCAAGTTTT
>JAOXYB010053500.1:12970-26008 GCA_028565635.1 Phoronis ovalis
TGTAACACAATGTGTAGCATACCTTGACAACAGACTGACACACCGATGCCAACTGTTTTAATTCCTTTGCAGGTAGACGAAATAAGAACCAACGGGGAAGAACAACAGTTCAGTTGTCCCATCTGCAGCAAAGAACTGCCTAGCTCACGAGAGCTTACTATACACATACGATCTCATAACTCAGGAAACAACGAAGCAACGGATGATAGTAACAAATTTGTCTGCAAGATATGCTTTAGACAAATGAGCTCCCAATGTAGTTTGGACAGACATGTGCTTGTGCATTCAGGTATTAAATTCTTTTAATTTGGTGTAAGCTGTAGAAATAAAACAATTTTGAAGGTTGATTTGGTATAATGTTAGCCCCCTTAATCTTTAATCATGTTGATCTCCACAAAAGTATTACCAGGGCATGTTTAGGATAAACTTATAAAAAGTATCCTTTACCATGGAGTTTGTGCACAGTATTTTGTGGTAGGTTAGTGTCTTATTTATAATAAGTGAGGGGGTAGGGGGTCTTCCCAGGGTGCAATGCTCGCAGTTAAAAATTAGCAATGCTCGCTGCTCGCACTTAGCAAGAAAAATACAACCAAAAAAAAAGGTATCAAAAAAAATAAAAAAAGGACTAAAAATTAAAAAAAAGGTCACAAAAAAACAAATACTTGCTGCTTGGACCAATGCTCTCTACTCGCAAAAACTCCCCTATAGCCCTTTATAATAAATAAACACCAGTGTTTTACTTTTGTTTTTAGGAGAGAGACCCTATGCTTGTACCGTATGCAAAATGTCTTTCACAACAAACGGCAATCTTCTTAGACATTCAAAGATACACAAAAATGACGAGATAAAACCCTCTAGTGTAGCAACAACACACAAAATCGAAGACAAAAACAAGATATCCAGTGCTGTAAAAAGGAGAAATCTTTCTGGTAACGGTTTTGTTTTCCCGTAATTTTACTTTTGTTTATATGACTTTATGTTAAAAAAATGTGATTATACTTTTCCTTGACCATTTTTTGTATCAGTATTTAAAGTGTGGTAATTTGACATCTTATCTGAAGCGGTGAAACTCTTGTTTGAGTTCAGTCTGCGTTTAGCAAGCGAAAGCACCAAAAATGTTTTACGTCAGTAGTGTGATGTTTTATTTCTGTCATTCCAGTGAGTGATACAAGGAATGGTAGGAAAAAATATATGCGTCAAAGTTTATCTGAAGACAATGACTGGGATCCCAGTATGTCTGAAGAAAGTATTAGCAGACGACAGGGATTGAAACGGTATTGGAGGCAAAAACAAAGAAAAGATAGGCTATCCACTGACAGAAGTTATAAAGAAGATAAAAATGATGAACCCAGCAATGATACTGATCTCAATGAAGAAAGCAAGTGTACATCAGTTTCCATTAAAAGTAAGGAAACAGCACTTAAAAAAGATGATAAAACTAATAAAAAAGCAAATTCTAGGAAATTGAGGAGTAAGAAGGATGACCTTGACATAGATATGAATTTTGTAACTAGAAGTAGACACAAGCAAACATCTGGAGGAAGTGTACGTGGAATAAAGCGAGAGTTATCTTTGGATTCTGACAGTAGAGATTCATTTAACAGTATTGGAAAGCAGCAAGTGAGGGATAAAGTTGATATAGAAACTCCATCTAAAAGGCAATCTGAAAGGTTAAAAGACAGTCTGCAAAGTGGTTTGGAAGATGATAGTTCTATGGATGTCGAAGAAGAAGAGCAGGTTAGAAATTTGCTTTATTGTAAAATGGCAAATTACCCAGACATGAGGTGCCAACTCGTCAGATGACCACATGCCTCTCCGGTTGAGGGGTGATCACGAGGCTGGTGTCTAGTGCACAATTTAATTTGTCGATAAAGCTTGCTTTGGAAGTGATTTCAGAATCTGTACACTCGATAATACAGGATGGTGAAAATATTTTGAAATAACAATCAAAGGTTGTAATAAATTCTTAAAAAAATATTAAATTAGCTCCTGTTCAGCTAACTGTGTATTGTACTTTGTATTTTGGTTCATCACACTTATTTAAATAGGAATGCAAAAGTGGCTGGTTAGTACTGTTACACACTCTTACAGAAAAGAACCAGGTTATGAACTACTTTAGTGGACTATACCCACCAGTTTCTTTTGTATATCCAATGACATGTATGAGATATCATAACAACAGAGCCAAATACCAATACAAAATGTTAAGATTCCGTGCTATTCCTAGTTGGATTATAGTTGGTATTGAGTAAGCATGTTAACATTTTCTGTAATCTTTTCCAGGCTATAGAAGTACAGGAGCAGGCAACATCTTCTCTGTATCATTGCCCAGTCTGTGATAAGACATTCCTGTGTCAATTTGGTTTAGATTCTCACATGGAAGCTCATCCGAACTATGCCATTCGTTGTTTAGAGTGTCGTCTAACATTCCGCACCCCCCGTGGGTTAAGTATGCATAAAAACATGGTCCACAGCAAACAGAAACTTGATGCATCTATGAGTGATACGCCAAATGGATTGATGTCACCAAGAGGTTTTGCTGAGTTAAATTTTGTAGATTTTTCATCCAAAAAATTTCCTTTAGTTGCTAAATCTTGGTGCGAAGAAAACCCGCGAAAATCGTCCAGTGGGTATCATCACTTTTATTGTGATGAGTGTAAGAAGGCATTTCCATGTAGGAGTTCATTTAATTTACACATGGAAACGCACACTCCAGCTACAAGGGCAAAATGCAACCAATGTAGCTGTGATTTTCTTACTAATAACACTATGCAAACTCATAGGCTGAAACATACTGCAGATGGAATTGCTAAGTCAGGAAAAGAAACTATAGAGTTGGGACAAGATCAGTTGCTGTCTTTGGTTGGATTGAAAACAGTTAAAATGGTAGTTGATAGTGCAGAACGTGAGACAACAACCCGCAAAGAAATGAAAGAAGATCCATATGAAGAATATTTCGCAAGGCTAAACGATCTAAATCCAGAAAGGAATGACATCATTACCAATTTGTTTCCTGATGCTGGAAAAATGAAGTCAGAAACTTTATCAAATTCTTGCAATATCAAACGTTTTCGAAAGAGTAATCTGGTTAAAAATGACGGGCATTCAATAACAGGACATTCAAATCCAGCTATTGGAGATTTAGCAAACTTTGTTGGATCTATAGGTCAACCAGATGGCAAGCTTTTTCCTGGCAGCTTTCAAGTTACTCCAGGTGTGAATAACAAATTGCAGGGGAATTCTAATGATGATAGCGGCGATTTGTCAGATATACAACGAATTCTTCAGATTACACTAGGAACCCCTGGATCTCTGTCAACTGGTACTATAGTAGAAAAGCAGCCTAAATCCGTTGCGGCACGGAATACATATAAAAAACAGGAGGGTCCGACCAAAACTACAACCAAACCTCCCATGATTCTTCCAAAGCCAGTTGTAGGAACCTCTGTTCAGAATCCGTCCACACTAGAGGTGGTTGTATCCGGATTGACAATGTCTTCTTCCAGTCTTCCCTCCAGCTCTACAATTATGGTACAGTTAGCATCACCTATGAGCAGTCCAGTCCCTATTCAACCGTTTCAGCCACCACCAATGAAACTTTCAGAAAATATGAAAATAATCATGAAGTGTTTGGAATGTGAAGAAACATTTCCTGCCATGCATATACTGAAAGGTAAGAATGAAGTTGGTAGGTGACCACTTGTTTGTAATTTCTTATCAGATACCATGGTATGTGACCACTTGTAATTTCTTATCAGATACCATGGTATGTGACCACTTGTAATTTCTTATCAGATACCATGGTATGTGATCACTTGTAATTTCTTATCAGATACCAGTTGTGAATGTTTGGCCGTCTTTGTTACACAATGAACAAATTTACTTTTGCACAGTGGATTTGTTCTTTGATAATCAGGTATAAAAGGAATGTTTAACTACAGCAGTGTATATAGTTACTCACATGCTATAAAGATGCAATGAAAGTGACCTTAGTGAAAGTAGTTTTGATTGCTCCAAATGCTCTAAAAGTAACTGATTATGAGTATTGAAATTTTAAACATGGTTGAATTAGTATCTTTCACATTGCAGAGCATATGGATAAAAATCACTTATACGGCTATCAGTGCTGTTACTGCGACTTTTTAAGTAATGCGTGGTCTACGTTAGAGAACCATCTACGTTCAAAACATTTTAAAACTGATCGTTTCAGTTGTCTGATGTGTAAGCGAGCGTACAAGAATAAATGGAAGTGTGAGGACCATGTAAGGTATGTATGTATGACTAAACCTTGATACAGCTGTTTAATAGACAATTGGTATGCACCAGCTGGCATAGCAAAACCATCTCAACCTAGCTCGCAATTCAGAGCATTCTCTGAATGACCAATCCCACAAGTTGCTGCACCTTTATGCATGATTAAGGTAAAGATCTCTGTCAAAATAGTCTACTGCATCCACACCTGATGTATATAATAATTATATAATTAAACATCATAGATTATATAAAATTTAAAGACATTTGGTTGTATCCCAAAAGTATTTTCCAAACTAGTTCTAGCTTTTTACTGATTACAGATCTGAGCATGGGGAAATAGTAGAATCTTCAATCCCTTCTCTCATCCTGCGGACAAGTGGACAGCAAGTACATGGGAAAGGAAGTGAGGGACAGGACATTCAGAGCAAAACAACATGTAAAGCCTGTGGAATTTTCTGTAAAACAATCCGTGACCTCAAAGGTAAGTGCACTTCTAGGGTTGTATAGTCACTCTCCTAACTTTAGCTCATGGTTAGAACTGACATTTGATTGTACCGAGCTCATGGTTAGAACCGACATTTGATTGTACCGAGGGTCCTTTTCCTCTGTGTATTATTATCTGCTTGACCTTCTCATGTGCAACAGAGCGATTATTGTTATTGTAGTAAACAATCAAATTTTACCTGTTCAACCATGATTGAGGAAGAGTGCAATCTAGTGATATATTCAGCCACCAATCCTGAAGGTCTCTCCTTGATGTAAATGCCTGATTTCTTGGCTTAGGCAAGAAACCCTTTAGTTACTTATTAACTAATTGTCAATATCCCAACTGTAATTTGTAGATAAAAAACTTTTTTCTGGAATGACTGTTACTGGAATGGAGGTCAGAGACATTTTGATATTTGACTTGTTTATTGTAGACCACATGGAAGAGACCTGTGGAATGTACTTTTTTATCTGTACTAAGTGTGACCTTTGCTTTGGAAAAATAGAGGATTGTAAAAAGCACTGTTTGGACAGCCATGCCAACATGTGGCCTGCTGTAGAAGGCAATGTTATCAAGATCATCAAAAATGTGGCCAGTGTCATACCGGTAATTTATACCCTCACTTTCCATTATGTCTTTGCTGTTAATGGATTGCCTAACAATTGTATCTTTTAAGCCACTTTGTATAATTTCAAGTGAAATAAAGTATTGTTCATTTGGTGGCTGTTCTGATTTTACCAGTGAAGAAAAGGGGAAAGCACTTCTAAAAGGTGTTCTAATTTTAATTTGCGTTTATATAGAAATGATACGTATTAAATAGAGCATTGAATCTATTTTTAGTAACGGTGTTCTAAAAAATACATCATGTCCCCTGAAATATCCTGAGATACATAATATGTTTCTGTAGAGATCATTCCGATATTATTTGCCATTTTTATGAACACTCGTGGGTTCTGATGCTTAATTTTAAAACATTAACATTATTCTTGTTAGTCTTGATTAGATTTGTGCCAACTTCCTCTTACAAAAGTTTGTTCAAATTCCTTATTGCATTCTCAACTTGTAATATTGTATCAGTAACTTGTTATACGGTATCAGTAGCATTTTACATTACTGTAATATTTGTTTTTTTGTTCAGGTTCAAATCAAAGTACCTGAGGAGACTAGTTCCACAAAGAAAAGAAAACCAGTAAAAGTGAAGGTAACCGAAATGTTGGTTTGTTTAGAAAACAACATTTTCTCAAATCTAGGTCATCTTATTGTCCTAAATGTCAATCAGTCCATTGTATAGTTATCTACATATACAATTTATATTTGTGGAGAAATTTATTACATGCAATTGACAAATGGTTTGACGTCCCACTTGCAGTGAAGTGCGACCCCTTGGTAAATTGTTTGTGACGTCGCATTTTATAATAAGGGTATTAGTTATGCAGCAAAGGTGTTACTGTATTACCTTGAACCACAGCCAGAATCTTCATGAAAATCTAATCTACATCATTATCATATCATCGCAAAACGTTCACATTCTAAAATTTTAATGTTCCCACTGTGGTTCAATCTAATGCGGTAATACCGTTGCTGCATAACTTATGTCGTAGAATGCTTTTAGCAGTCATACTGAAGGATAGTTACCAACTTGTGTTTGGTTTTTGTTTTTTTTTCAGAAACAAAATAAGCAGTCTAGAGATAAAACATTGCCATACAAAGTAGAAAAATTTAGAATCAAGCCTATAACACAGTATACATGCCCATATTGTGAGAAAAGTTTTGGAATGCCAAAGGTGGTATGTATTATTTCTGTGATGAAATGACACTTAATTGTCTATGGGCTCACCATGAACCTGGAAGAGTAATTATTCAATTGGTGGATTAGTAATCATGAAATGAAATATCTAAAAAAGGGAAATAGTTTGTAATTTTTTAATCAAATATATTAGGTTAGTCAAATAATCACAACTTAGTGAAGAAAGTAGAGGGCATAAATGCCCATGAATTGCTTAAAAAGAAAATTTTGTCCAGATTCATAAAAAATACCAACTTTTTATGAAGACTTGATGATTTTACAATAAGCTTCATATCAGTAACTGCATATGAATTATTTTGTTAAATATCTGACATTTTGAGTGAAATATTCTTGCATTGCAGCTGCAGAGACATATGAAGTTTCATCTCCACGGAACTAGTCAAGATGAAGGTGAAAATCCAAAGTCAGCCAGTACAAGTCATGGTTAGTAGTCAATATTCTTCTAACATAGTTTGTAGTTGTGCCAGAAATACTGATTGCTTTTTTGTAACCAGAATTATGTGTGCACAAAGAGTACTCAGTATGTACATTTTACAAATATCAGGATTCTAACTGCTTATATAACGATGTTATATTTTTATAGGTTCCAACTCAAGTGGTGATTTGGCATCTGTCAGCCGTTTACTGGATGTAGCAAGTTTCACTCATTTCCGATCATACCTCGATAAAGATGAAGTTTCTACCTCAAAGAAACACCCGTCTGCAAGCTTCCAGGGCAAGTCCGAGGCTAAGGATGAAGTGCTGAAGTGTTACCAGTGTAATGCAACCTTTGCTTATGAAAACCTGTATAAAAGACACATGATCTCTCATGCAGGTATTAGGGCTGTTTAAGTGAAATACCACATTCTGTTGAAGCTGACAACTTCATAATACCAAAAAATACCATATTTGTTTGAAGCTAGCAACTTTATAATTCTTCAAAATTGCAATTAATAGTAAAATGCATGTGATCACTTTTTGTTAGTTTAATTATATGTGTACATGTGAATCAAATGTCATCTTTGTATCAACATCTTTACTATTGAAGTGAATAATTTTTAGACATGCATTTTGCCCCTACGCAGCAGATAAATGCTAGGTTGATGTTTTTCCTAATTTTGAAGGTGTTAAACTTGTGAAATGCCCTTTGTGTGGGAAACGTTTTTCAACAAAAGCTGATATGAAACACCATGCCGTAAGGATCCACAAACAGAACCTAGTCGATGGTGAAGACTCTGTGTTTTGCTGTGAATACTGTACGAATCTGTCTTTCTTTGACACCGGTAAGTTCACATTTCGAATGTCGCTGTATCAGTGCCCATTAAAACTAGCCATTAATAATCTGGAATCAATCCCCCTAGCTCTTCAAAGTAAGTACCTCACTGATTAAGCATAACTAGTGTATGAAATAATAACACTCAATCTATTTGCTGATCAATATTTGAACTGTTCATTTCTGCACTTTACATTTAGCCAGCACTTTACAAGATTGAATGTTGTTATTTCATTAGTCATTATAGAAAAGTGCTAAAAAGACAAACGTATAGATTAAATGTATTTCTGATGCATAACTTTGTAGATTTTTTCCATGTACCAATGAAACTTTGCAAAATTTAATGTGATGTTGTGGTGAATCCACAGTTTGACTTAAAATTATATTTGATTTTGCTGTTTGAAAAGTATTTTGGCAGAGGAAAGGTAACAAATGTCGTTGGAGAAAATTAGTTTTAACTTTAATTTCAAATTTTGTATCATAACTTATAAAGTGTCTTTAAAATTTCTATTTCACAGAGCAACTTTTAGTTCACATCAAAGAAAAGCATCCAGGACAGACTCAGAAATTTAAAGTGAAAATGAAAGGCATGGACAATAGTAACAATACAAATCATGTATGTATATTTTATACTGCGAGGTGATTCATGTAAAAATAAAAAAATATAAAATCAGAATGAGAATGAATACAAATGTTGGGGTGGTAAGTAATATCAATTCATTTTATCCTCTTATCCCATTCTGGCCCTCGGCTGGTCAATTTTCTCCTTTCCCTGCCTACAATTTTTTATTGAACTTCGTCTATTTCACCATATTTTTGCTCTGAGGGGGTCTTTTATATACCAGCATATTTATTACGACAAACCTTTTTTTATACTAGATTAAATTCCTGGTAATTATTACAACTCAGTCACCATATCAAATTTTGAAATCGTTAAATTGTTCAAAGTAGTACTATTTACTCATCATTGATTTTTTTTAAGTGAGTGAACTAGATAATTGGTAATAATGGGCTGGTTAAGTGATTTAATAGCTGATAATTAATCAAAGCCAGGTGATGTTAGCTGAACTGCTTTTATTTAGTAATTGATCCTATGATGTAATACTTATTAAGACCTTCATTATTTATTCCAGATGGATACAGTTGCCTCTGATATGCCTGAAGATGGATTGGGGTGTATTTTAATGGAACATGCGCCTATTGATTGCACAAATCCTGGTATTCTAAACAAAGGAAAACAAGATTCCAATAGTAGTAGTAGTAGTAGTAGTAGTAGCAGTAGCCAAAAAAGCATTCCATCTCGAGCGGATACGCCATCGGATTTGTTGGAAAATTTGCTTGGTGTAGATAATACTACAATCGATAGTCTGCTGGAATCTGCAGCTACAGCAAAATTTGCTGGGAGAAAAAACTCTTCTAAAAAGTAGCAGGAAAGGACTCGAGGAAAGGACTCGAAGAAAGCACTGCCTTGTAGCTTTGGGATTAAAATGGGAATAATCATTCACTATTCTATGTCTGCAATTGTGCACAAGTGGGATTTCATTAATTGTTAAAAAAAAACAAATAATGACCTTCCACCGATTCCAGATAACCAATATTTCCCTACAGTGGTTGTTATTCATATTGAATAGCAATGTTAAACAGATTCCATTCATAGTAAATTGTGTGCAAGAAACATTGTCGTAGCAATAAAAATCCTGTGGAAGCAAATAACATGATCATTGTAATTTAGTGGTTAATTTGAAATTTGTTAGTTTCCAGTATTTTTATTGATTACATTTTATAGTCAGTTAGTCTTTCACACTTATGAAAGTTTGTTGTGATAAATGGGAATATAAGTATTTATTCTGAAATTTCGAGTACAAAATTATTTAAAAACTGACTCTTACAAAGATTTTCTAAAAAGTCACCTCATCTGTGACATCAAAAGGCTGCCATAGATCAACTAATTCAGGATTCCATGGCTGCAAAAATATTCATCACTGTTGGGACCATATAGACATGTTTACATTTAAAAAGTATTAGGCCATTCCTTTTTAAATTTAAACATATTTGTATTGTCCCAACAGTAATAAATATTTTTCCAGCCATGTAATCCTGAAAAGATGACTATAATTATAAATAATCATAGAAGTAAGTAAACTCACCTTTGCTGATGATTGAGATGGAACCGACATTGCGACGGATATCGATCCATTTCCCAACTGATGGCTCAGTTCTTTTGGGTCCAAAGACCGGTATTTATTATTCGACTAAATAAACGTACCATGTGTATAATCAACAATAGGAGGCAAATCTTGCGACATAAGGAGTAACAAAAATTAATTACCTTGATGGTGTGACGTAATCAGAATAAATCTCTTCTATAGCTAAAAATTGGCTACAGATGTTGATAAGCCGATAGCATATAAACGCCTTGTAACTGATATGCTCCCAATCTCCAAATGTTTTGACTATGTTGCAAAAGGTTTGATCGCTAAAACAGAAATGAAAAAATGTTTAACCTAAGCTACCGATTGCAACATCAGCGCAATATCTCCATTTACAATATATAAATATATTTCATCTGTTCAGTACACCATTTTTCTAACCCACTTGTCATCTATTTGCTCTAGTACTAAAATGCTGACCCTACCCTACCCCTAGCATTAACCCTACCCTACCCCTACCATTAACCCTACCCTTAATATAATGGTCCCCTAACCAGAGATACAGTAAGTAGCTGCATCCCACGTAGTATTTATCCTGATCCCCTAGGGTGTGTTACTAACTAATGTTTCACGGGATTTAACGTTAAGTAACAAAACACTTCTAAGACGGGAGTGTTACAGTATACTTATTGCGTTAACGGTGAATAAATTGGCCGCCCGGGATTAGCTGTTTTTTTCGATGGTGACTGATGAAAGCACATGAAATTAGTTGGTGAATCGTGAATGCGTGCTTCCACGTGAACGGTTAATGACTGAGATTTATTATAATTTCAGGCGTGAATGGTGAATAAAATATGCACGCGCGAACAAAAATTAGTTGATAAATAGGCGATGTTTTACCTTCACTCTACATTCACAGTGGTCCACACGCAACCATCCATAAGTGGTTTGTCCCTCCTCGCTGTGTACCCTAGGGGGGCAGTCAATATGAAAGTGGGTACGTATGTTCCAACAAAATTTCGCGTGGGAAAGCGTATGTCATTCCAACCGCCGGAACATAGCGCGCGTTTTTACGCGCTTAGGGTCTGTTTTTTGGCAAAATCACGAAAAGGGGTGTATTTTTTGGAGGTGTGACACTTCGTTAGGGGTGTTTTTTCTCAAAAGTGACTTCCTTAAGGATGTATTTTTTCAAAAAATTCACTTCCTTTATAGGGGTGTATTTTGGCAGAATTTCACTTCGTTAGGGGCTTTTTTGAAAA
This sequence comes from Phoronis ovalis, assembly GCA_028565635.1. Classification (NCBI taxonomy): domain Eukaryota; kingdom Metazoa; phylum Phoronida; family Phoronidae; genus Phoronis; species Phoronis ovalis. Next base: position 24,180 of record JAOXYB010053500.1, read on the forward strand.
GCCATGTTGGAACGTACATGGGTACTACCCACTTTCATATTGACTGTCCCCTCCGGGCTGTGTACTAACATATCCATGCTGCCTCAAGATTTAAAATGTTTTACGCGATTCGTATACAAACTACTTGCCTCATTATTAAGCGCATCAACATGGTACTCCATGGCCAGCTAGTGCGGCGGCTTTGCTCTGCAATCCTTTCCCGCAGTGATGACAAATATAAGGTATTCACGTGCATTGAAAAGTCTTTCCTGCGAATATATACTGAATATTTTAGAACGATTGACTACGAAAACAACTGAGTGCATTCTCTTGTGTCGTATTTGATTACTTCTGGTTTTGTATTTGCGTCCGCAGTGAAAACTACAATCAAATATTCTGGAAGAACAACATCACATAATGTTGAGCAATGCGTTTTTCAAATAATTGTTACTTTTTCAGTAAATAATGCATTTAGTCCCGTATGCAGTACATAACCAATATATTCCGGTAACAGATAATGCTTGGCGCGGCATTCCAGTACAATCAATGTTGAGCTTAACATCCTTTTTTCAGACATATACACAAAAGAGAAAATTGATCTCTTACGGAAATTGTCAAATGAGTCCAACGAAGCCAAAGATGTGACCAATCTGTCGTGATGTAAAGGTTAAATGATGTTTTTATTATGCATTTACAGGAGCTCATTTTGCCATCGATTTCATGCAGTTGACATATTTTACGCCTCGCACTTCAGCTCTTAAAACTGCGCGATTTTTGTCATGCAATTATCAGGGGTCTTAACACAGATATCTAACCTATTGTATTAGGGTATCAGCTTTTATATAGCGTTAGGCTATATATATATCAAAAAATACTAGGGGATATTGTGTTAATTACCTGCCTAAAAATACCCACTCAACTCCAGTAAAATCACGCAGCATGTATTCCGGTAAAATTTGTGTTCTTCTCGTAACATTCCAGTAAAATCGCTTGTGAATGGTTGTATGTGGACCACTGTGGCATTATAACTATGTTTTAAGAGTAGAGTATATACCCCCACAGAACACCATTCACCACTTGAAAAAGCAAATTCAACGTGCACTATTTCCTTTGTTTTTGCTTCAGCATCAGACACAAAATTTAAGACCTCCCGGGAATATCCAAGATTCCATGGCCTCCCTCAATATTATTGACTTATTAGGACCTCTTGAATCTTGTAGTATATATAATTATATAATCGTTACATAGTTTGAAAACGTAATTATATAAATATGAGACATACAACATATTCACTGATTGATTGTATTTATTAGATTTTATTTATGTATGCATTCATAAATACATTTTGAATAAATCCATCCTTTAGTTTCCAGGGTAGGCACGGAATGGATATATTCAGACTGTCATAAATAAAAACAATTATTTTACAAGTCTTACAAGTTACATCACACAGTCATACAAAACGTTCCTGAAACTGAAGATATTGATTGCTGAGTGAACGCGTTTTAGAAGTCAAAAACATACAACTTATCTCAAAATTCCGATATAGATTAATAAATAAATAAATGTCACAAAGATCACAGGATTTGTAAGCATATAAGTGTGAGTGTGAATCATTGGCGGATTTACCACCGGGCGCGGAAAGTGCGCCCCCCTTCCATAAAAATAAATTTAAAAATTATAATAAATGTATATAAAATATTGTATATAAAGACTATTCTCTTTAACATTTCTGAATCGGTTGATTTTAAAAATATAAACATTTTGGGTATAGGTAAAATAACTGCGATATCCGGCAAGGACGATATATATCTGGGTACAATAATTTTTCATTTATAGCTGTTTTATAT
>JAOXYB010053501.1:0-11399 GCA_028565635.1 Phoronis ovalis
ACCACAAGCTAAAATTTTGGATTGGGTTCCGCGGCACATCCCCGTAGTCAAAAAACCTTGAGTACCCCCCCCCGGGAGTTTTTGGCATACAAAGGTCCCAAATGCCAAAAAAGGGTATTAGTTTTGAGCTCATAGGTCCCAATAAGGGTAGAAATTTTGAGCTACTAGGTCCCAAAAAGGGTCTTTTTTACCCTTCATAACAAACATGGGTACCCCCCGGGATGGGCATAAAAAGCTTTCTTTCAATAATCATTGATGATAATAAAGTAGGGGTATTCAAATTAATAATACCACCCTTATTTCAGACGCTGTATTCAATGGGGTTCTAAGATTAAACGTGCCATTTCATACTGCACACGTTCTAAATTAAGGGTGTCATTATTTAAACGACTTACCCATACCCTACAACCATTGATGGGGGAAAGACTACATTCTCCACGTTCTCAGTCTAAAAGGTTACTTCCTTGTTTATCTCGGTCAATAGTCCACGTGGTTTTTATCCATCGGATATCATCGACATTTTCCGTTATATAGGAAATAAACCTCTAGTGACGTCAATTTGTCATACCCCTCTCGTGACAGTATAAATACTTTTTCATCAGCATTGGTCGATCCTTTTATACACTCGTGGAACAGTTCAGGTATGGAAGATTATGTGTAGTGATTTTATCGCAAACATTTTCAATGAAAGTCTCGTCATCAGTAGTAACAGTTATAATCAATGTATAAGTGATATAATAAAGAATTATTTGTTATGAATATAACGGATAGTAAACTGATTAAAGACGATAAATTTCAAACGGAAAAAACTTTCTTCATTCTTAACGTTACACGTCGACCATTTTAGTGTGTGTTGTTACTGATTATTTGAGAAGAAAGTATCTATTCGATCTAATATTTGGCATATTTCCCAACTTGTTGTTATATTTTGTCAATAAGTAATGATTGCTTTTAGATGTTTTAGATCGATATTTGAATTTTATGGTACTTTAAGCTAAATATTAGTTGCGAAGTGCCGGCCGGCCTCGCCTGATTGGTAAAATATCTGTACTGTGCAACTTGTCTGTAACACGTCATGCATTTTACGTTAAAAAGCTAGGGACAACGAATAAGAACAATAATAGGAAAATTACATAACATTTTTGTATCGAGAAATAATTTACCCTAATAGTTAACAATTAAGTCAACTAAAACAGTTGTTTTCTTGTCTTAGGCAAAAGATACAAATTTTCAAAAATTATGCATCAGGAAAAAACCCAACAAAATTAAGGGGACATATGAGTAACTGTGAGAAATGGTTACCAAGGATACACCCATCTCAAAAATATTAATCATTGTAATCATTATCCACCAGTAATGCAGTATTATTTAGTGTGGTTATAATGTCGTGTAGTCGATGCCAGTGCATAACCACTCTAAAGTTTATAAAATTAGCATTTTATGCCAAAAAGTACCTTCAAAGTTAGTCCTGGTTCACGACGTTTTGCTCTAGCTCTTAATAATCTTGACTTGTGAGCTGTGCGAATAGTCATGGAAACTTACATAGCCAATTACAGTGAAAGTGCCCAAACTTCAAAATCTATGTAATTCCTACCGAAATAGTTCATACATCACTGTCCAGATACTCTCTGATTATCCAACTCAAACTTCAACTACTCCCTTTACCATTTGAAACTCCTGAATTCAGTTTTTACCATGCAGTAAGATTGTTTTACCCTGGCCCTCGCACACCAACCCAGTTTGTTGGCAAGTACCCCATCCCTCTGGGTGCCAGTGCAGGAGCTGCAAATAGCCATAGAAGTAGTGGGAGTTGAAGTTGGATAATCGGAGAGTATCTGGACGGTGATATATGAACTCGTTCTGTAGGAATTGCATAGATTTCCAAGTTTGAGCACTTTCACTGTAATTGGCTATGCAAGTTTCCATTACTGTTCGCACAAGTCGGATTATCAAGAGCTAACGTCGTGAACCAGGACTACTTCAAAGTGTGATGAGCAAAGCAAATTTTGGACTGATTTTCTTAATAAAAGTTTAGTCGTGGCTGCATGAGAATGTTAATTTCAACAATTCTATCATTCCACATGCCACAATCTAGATGCGATGGGTACTGGGATAATTAAATTGTCACTTCAAACAGTAGTATAAGAGATATTGCTTCATACATGTGCTGTTAAGGGTTGCCATTTTGACATGATTTTGCAGAAGTAACTTTCGAATTTAAATATGAGGCATAATTTGGAAGAAAAAAAAATGTCCACCAAGTTGTGCCAGATCCTTAATCTCTACTGACCCCTGTTGTGTGCAACAAAATTGCTATATACTAACTTTTGTCAATCAAAATAGTCTTGTTTTCTATTGTTAGAACTCAAAAATTTGTGTAACCTCAAACAACTAAGTCGTTTGTTTCTGTGGGCAAGGGTTGGGACACCATTAGACTTGCTCAAGTCCTTGTGGACTTCAAAAAAAAAAAAATTTAATGTTTATTTCTCTTTTTTATGTCTTTTACATCAGTGTTTTTAATTATCTTGCAAATATATTATTTTTTTTACTATCATATATATGTTGGGTGTTTGCCGTCCACAAGGACTTGTAAAGTTCACAAGCCTTCCAGTGATATGAATAATTCATGACCTTGTGACGTCATATTTAAATATCTTGGTCACGTGACAATAACATATAAACATGGTGCTCAAATTTTAATTCGCGAAAATCGGAAGGAGAATTCTATAAATTTCCTCCAACCTTCCGCTGCTCTTCATACAGTGCTTCGAAGCCTACACAATGAATTCCATGCTCAATTGCTCTCTCAATATCCATTTTATAACGAAAGATATGCAAAAAAAAATGTAACACGTGATCAACAATAATTCCAATATGGCGGATATAGATGACGTCACCCTCCGGAATTTGGGATGGTGTAAAGTGGCGCTACGGTCGCAGAGTGCGAACTTTACAAGTCCTTGTGGACGGGTAACACTCGATATATATATGATAGTAAAAAAAAAAATAATTAAAAACACTGATGTAAAAGACGTAAAAAAGAAATAAACAATTATTTTTTTTTAAGTTCACAAGGACTTGAGCAAGTCTAGGACACCATCGGGGAAGGAAAAGTGAGAAAATACTTTACCCAGTTTGTTTTTATCACTTTACGTTTTAAAACATTTTGCACTCGTTCAGAATGTTGCAGCGCGGAAACTGTAGTACTTGTCATATCGTTTGGAAAATAGCACCATTTTTGTATGTAATTTTTATGCCCATCCACACATTGATCGGGCGTATAGTCCGATGCTAGTCATCGTTTTTACCCAATGGTTAAAGTGCACGTTGGTTATAATTTTGATCTTGATTATTTCCAACATGACTGTTTGGCAGCCTTGTTTGTTCCCAGGAGGGCACATCATGTTGCGTCTATAGCAACAACGGTAAAGCGCTACCTGAATGATTCTTAAGGTAGTTCTAAGAAGGCCATAGGTGGTGGGTGTCGGGCTGTGTGACATTTAAAATGATCAAGAGGAGTAGAATTACCAGTATAAATCTTCAAAATTTTTTGTTGTCCACAACACTATTTGTCTCGCAACAACTACTTCAGTGTTTATTAGTTTATTTGATCAGATTCATATTCGATACAAGGTAAATAGAGGTCAAAGAACAGGTTGGTAATAATTTTGACCTGGATCACTTGCCAAGATGGCTGACTGGCAGCCATGTTGGTCCTCAAGATTATACGTCCCATAACAACTTCAGTTTTTATCTGATCAGTTTCATATTCGGTACAGAGCAAGTACAGTCAAAAACACAGGTTAGAATAATATCGACCTAGATTACTTCTAACATGTTTGTTCCCGAGAGGCATGTCATGTTGTTTATTGCCGCAAAGACTAAGTACTGCGTGGACGATTCAAAGGTGGTTCTAAGAAGTCCATAGGTGGGTGGGCATAATTTTAAAATGACCTTGAGAAGTGTGTCAAATACCTACACAAATTTTCGACATCTGCTATGCGTAAAGCTTTCTTTAGTATTGCAATAACTGCTTCTGTTTTTGTTCCACTTCGTATTTGATGCTTTAAATACAGGTCAAAGTACATGTTGGTAATAAGATGGCCGACTGGTGGCCATGTTGATTCTTGATTGTACGTTGCGGTATCGGCTTCGGTTTTTATCCCATCAGCTTCATATTCAGTACAGTAGGTACCGGTCAAACTACAGGTTAGATAAAACATTGACCCGGATTGCTTGTACTACGGCCGACTGGTAGCCATGTTTGTTCCAGAGTGGGCATGTCGCGTTCCGTCTATAGCCGCAGACAAAGCGATAACCATATATATGATGCATAATAGGTTAAATGACTTTTAAAATGACCTCGAAGTATGGCAAAAGTTTTTCGTACAAATAATGTGAAAGCCTGCATGCTTGTCCTGCTGTTCAATACGTGCCATTATATTCGGCAATACTTATTACAACTGGTCTTCTGTTACATATTGGGATTATAAATTGTGTATTGGGACTCCCAGATGTCTTTCATTGAATTTTACAAAATTGTTACAGGTTTGCACTCTGCAAGAAAAAACGCAGCTTAAAATGGGAAAAGAAAAGATTCATATAAACATTGTTGTCATTGGTCATGTTGACTCCGGTAAATCAACAACTACTGGACATTTGATCTACAAATGTGGTGGTATTGACAAGCGTGCGATTGAGAAGTTTGAGAAAGAAGCCCAGGAAGTAAGTTAATATTAAACTTTGCTAACACTGTATGTTGCACATTTTTGCCATATAATTACAGAAATTGCCTTCAACCTTTGTGTTTCATTTCTGTCAGCTAACTAGTTCGATGTAGGGGCAAAGATATTTAAATCCTCTACTGTATTTGCAAACACAAACAATATTACACTCAATGTCTGTTTATCTTTGGATATCTTACAATGACAGGTCTCTGGCCAGACTGTTAGAAAATGTTGTTCACACTGCAAAAAATGTTGTTTTGAAGAAAGGAAACACGAAAGTTGAAGGCAAATTGCTGTATGTTCAATTCATACTGAAATGTGTCTGTGCAAGCACACTCGAGATAATTCTGAAAACAACTGACTTTTGGTAACAGGAATTATTGTTTAGAATAAGCTGATCTAAAAAGTGGGCTGGATTTGTAAGTAGAGCAATAAAATATGCTAAGTTGTATTCCATTAAAATTCATCAGGAGCAGGGACAGAAAAATTATTTGTACCCCACCACATCTTTGCAATGCCATGGGAATATTCTCACATATGTTCCTATATTCACTTGGCATATTTGACACTATTTTCGTGCATTTGACCATAGTGCCCCCAACAACAACTAAACAAAAGTAGATCAGGACCCTGGGCCAGAAACGGCCAATCAAATCTATCTTTACAGAGGCAAAAGTGTAAGATGGAACCCTGAATCTGATGTCAGATGGGATTGACAACGGGACAGTTTTTTTGGTTAAAATGTCTTTCAAGAGTGGACCAGTAGGTTACTGTGTAATTCAATCAAGGAATGAGCTAGGAGATTTTCTGACAGAATGGATAATGCTGACATTTGTTTGATTCACTATCCTCGTAATTTTGGCTGTACATATAGTTCTTCTTGTAGGTAAATAAACGCGTATTCTCCAAAATATATCCTTACTCTTCAATTTTTTGAACAGTTTCAATAACTGCCACTGTAAAAAGTTTCATGGCTATTCAACCTCACACATAGGGGAGAGCATGGTTTTCTCCCAGCTTGAAAGTATTGTTTCGCATGGCATTTGTTGAGCTATTTAGAATTAATTGATATTAAAGTGTGATATGATAACTGTGACATTAAAATGGCATGGCTGCATTGCCTTCGATGATGACATGTCTGTCATAATACCAGGGGATAAAATAGGTTTAAACTCAAATAAAAGACATGGTGCTGCCTAAGGAAATCCCTGTCAATCGTCATGATCACACGTGACATCGCAGTTTATAGACCAAGGCCTTTTCGATGCGGTACCATAAAATAATAAAAACAATAACTGTATCTGTGTTTCCTTGACATAATAATGAAAGTGAACAAAAAGATAATAACTCGCTATTATAGGTGAGCCATTTTTCGTGATTTTCATATTTTCCAATATTGCATTTCTGATGATCGCTTTTTTTGGGCGACAGCACTTGTTCATATCTGCCCAGTTGCTTGTTTACTTGAAACGGAATCCGCTTGAAACGAGGCCTGGAATCGATACAGGTCAAATACACAGAAATGGTATCAAGAACCGCAGGGGTAGCCAGAAGTGTATAAGGATGGACTACCACTGCATTTGGAGGATTGTATATAAATTATAAAATATTTTTAATCTTAACTTCAGTAGGGATTATGTAGCCACAATTTGATATAAACCCACATCGAATACAGTGACAAGAGAGATAATTGTACCAGCACTGCAACCCTATTCTTGAGATTATTTTTGTATGACTTTTACCCCTGTTAATTTAATTAAGGATGCCTGCTTACCCCTCTCCCTCCGTAATTTGAATTAGTGCAACTCCTCCAACCCCAGTCAGATTCACTGTTGTCGAGATATCTCAATAAGGGAATATGATATCCATTTGAAACTTAAATCATATATTACTCACCAGCTGTAAACTTCACTAGGGCCTGTCTCTCCAACTGGCAGCATTCTTGGCTGGGGGTACACTCTCGGAGTTGTTTACAACTCACCGAATGTCTAGTTTTTAATGGAACAACTCTAAAACAAAATGTACACTTGTGTTGGAACATGTAACATGACATTTCTTTGTAGATGGGTAAAGGCTCCTTCAAGTATGCTTGGGTATTGGACAAGCTGAAGGCAGAACGGGAACGTGGTATTACCATTGATATTGCTCTGTGGAAATTTGAAACTGTGAAGTACTATGTTACTATCATTGATGCTCCTGGCCATCGTGATTTTATCAAGAATATGATCACTGGAACATCGCAGGTAACAAACAAACTAGTATTCTTGACTTTCGTGGTTGAACATGGTTCGTACAGTCTTGAAAAGTCCTTGAATTTAGAGCCCTGGCCTTGAATAGTCCTTGAATTTAATTCTGACCTTGAAAAGCCCTTGAATTTTAGATTTTAGCCTTGAACATATTTAAAAGACCTTAATTATCAGTAGGTGTACTCTATTTTAATTTTTTATTGCTGCAAAAAACATTTAAAAAAAAAATCATGAACGGCGGCCGTTCTTGGATCATTTTCACACTCCCGTTTGTGTACTATTAACCTTCGGTAACATTCGTAAGAGCTCGAATCGCGAGTCGCTCATTACTAGGAGCAAATTCAGTGTGTTTTTGATGCTAGTGGTATTACGGCAACATCAATTATTTTGAGCGACGCCATTAGTTTCAAATATGGGGAAGTCGAAGTCCGTGTTTAATAAAGTTTGGTTGAAAGATGATATACAACAAGACTTGGATCGGGGAATGCAAGTACAGCAAAAGCAAAGCCTTTTGTCTCGTGTGCAACAAAGAAGTGGATGTTGCTAAAATGGGAATTTCGGCGTTGAATTCCCACATGGCTGGTGAGAGGCACAAGCAGTTGTCGGGAGCGTCTTCGTCCAACTCCGTCTCCAGCAACAGTCAATCGAAAGAGGGGTTGGGGTTACGCACACGAAGTTGTACTTAACTAAAATGGCCTTGAATTTGCATTGAATAAGCCTCAAAAGTCCTTAAAAGGCCTTGAATTTCATTGTCAAATTTCTGTACGAACCATGTTGAACTTCATAGTCTGGATACTTCTTGTACTATGTTTTGTTTGGGTTCCGGTCGATAAACCGATACTTAATGTAAATCCCAAATTAATTTTGCAGTGTTTAACAATAGCTTTTTGTATCCTGGCTTGAAAGTTCTGATGCAGTCATAAATGACATCCTGGAACAAGGAATAAAATTTTGGATATTTTATAAATGTCTTTGTTTTCAGTGTTCTCCACGGCCACTTTAGCGTGGTTCACCGCCACGCACTCAATTTTGAGCGCCATGCACTCCCAACCAGCGCCACGCATTCTGCGCTTGAAGCTATACCTATCAGATTAGACAGTTCTTTTTAAATTCATTTCTTATGAATGTCATTAAATATTTAAACCAAGATACCTTTGAAATATTTAGTTATTGGGAGTTGAAAATTGTTTTAATTCAATGTAAAATTCCATAACAGATCTATAATTAAGTAACACGCTTTTGTTTACTTGAAAATCACATTGGGTCAAGTCAAATTTTCCTTAGGTTCCTTTAATAGTCTCCCTAGAAATAAGTGTCAAAGATACAATAGCAAGCAGTAGCTGTGGATTTGACAATCTTACTGAGCAGGGCATAAAATTAAAGAATTTTCAGAAATAGAATTGGCTTTACATACTTTCATTCAATTGTCCTTAATATACCGGTTTATACCAACCTGAGTCTTCACAATTATGCTGTTTGTCATATGTGACTAATAAAACTAAGTTTTGTTTTATTAGCCCCTAATTTGTCTGTCTAATTATGTTGTTCATCTTATGTTTATGCTTTATTCATGTTTTTTTATTTGTTTTAAACTTATAAAAATACATATTATAAGCAGTACCACTGAATTGGTTTTCTAATAGTTGTAAAGCAGACATTTTCTCTCATATTTTTACTATTGTGAGACAAACTTTGAAATTGGTTGTAATGAACAAATTCTTGCATCCTTTTTAAATTTCATTGATGATGGCTGTATGACAGATCCTACTTGCTCTAGTTTCTTTGTAGCTGACTTTAATAATCTGCAATAAACTTGACGGTAAGCACAAAAAAGCTGTACACACATTGTTATGCCTTTGTTTATTATTTAATCAAAATAATTTAAATGATTAATTAATACTACTACTATATGACTTAAATGCAATTCTTTAAGATATGCATATTTTAATATGCCAACAAGGCAAATGTTTTGTTTCCACTAAAATGGAAGGATAGCATCAGACTAAGGTACAAATGTACTGATCAAAGAACACTTTTAACATGCAGCGAGCTGTAAGAAGTAATGAAATAGTGTATGAATCAGTTATTGTGTAGAAACCAAGGGTTTCATCAGCTGATGTGATGCCGCGCGATGTAGCTCAAAATATTGCGGACATCCCATCGCGTGCAAAATGAGCCACGCACTCATTTCCAGAAGTGGAGAACGCTGGTTTTATTAATTCATGTACGCAATTTTATGCCCATCACATAGTGAATGGACATATAGTCGTATCCTATTGCACACTGATAAAAATGTTTATAAATAGTACAAGTGTAGATAATGAAGAGTTAAGTTGGTTTATATGGTGGTATTAGTAAACATGCAAAACTTTTCAGGCTGACTGTGCTGTACTGATTGTTGCTGCTAGTACTGGTGAATTTGAAGCTGGTATTTCTAAAAATGGTCAAACTCGTGAGCACGGACTGCTGGCTTTCACTTTGGGTGTAAAACAAATGATCATTGGTGTCAACAAAATGGACAATACTGAGCCACCTTTCAGTGAGGTAAGTTTGCCATGCAAGCATTCTGACGATGTGTCTGGTCCAACATCATACAGAATATCTATAGTTATTGAATCTGGATTTTTTTTGCTGCTTTATCTTGAAGGAGTATCATTTATCTCATTAAAATGCATTTGGCTGCCAACATATAACCGTACTACAGTTTGACTTCACAAGGGCTGACCATCTTGAGTTGTTCAAATGGCTCACTTGCAGCTAGCAAATGGCAAAACAGAAATATGCGACCCACATGCCTCTTGTTAACTGTTTTTGTAGGCACGTTTTAGCGAAATCCAAAAGGAAGTGTCTGCTTATCTTAAGAAGATTGGTTATAATCCAAAAGCTGTTGCTTACGTTCCCATCTCTGGATGGCATGGTGACAACATGCTTGAAGAGAGTGAAAGAATGACTTGGTACAAGGGATGGTCAATTGAAAGGAAAGAGGGCAATGCTAGTGGAAAAACTCTTTTTGAGGCTTTGGACAGCATCCTGCCACCCAAGCGTCCTACTGACAAGCCTCTTCGTCTACCACTCCAGGATGTGTACAAGATAGGAGGCATTGGAACTGTGCCTGTTGGGCGTGTTGAGACTGGTATTCTTAAACCAGCTATGATTGTCCATTTTGCACCTAAAAATATTACAACTGAAGTAAGTATGATGCGAAACTTGTCGAGGGAAATTAGATTTCTTCTCGTCAAGATACTATTTCTGGACTTGCTACTGTAGATTGGCGTTAACTGTCTAAGAATATAACAACAGCAAAAATTGGAAAACGTTTTATTGTAAAGTTACTAAACATCACAATGTGTTTTTTGCTCCTACTTTTAAATTTTCATTATCGCATGGCGTTGTTTTGTGTATATTCTGACTTGAATTATATATCTTATATTACTGTGATAGGTAAAATCTGTAGAAATGCACCACGAATCTTTGACTGAGGCTTTACCTGGTGATAATGTCGGTTTCAATATCAAGAATGTGTCTGTTAAAGACATTCGCCGTGGCAATGTGGCTGGTGACTCCAAAAATGATCCACCAAAGGAAGCTGCAGATTTTAAAGCTCAGGTAAGCAACTACAGCATGTAAAGCATCTGTCCCTGATAATTTTTTTTGCCCGTCCACATAGTGGCTGGGCATATAGTTGTAGTGAAGGCATTGTCATCGTATGTAGCACTTTCCCTTGTCTAGTGATAATAGCTTCACTTTTCCTCTGATCTGCTTCATATTTGGTACAGGGTAAATACAGGTCACAATACAGGCTATGTATAATTTTGAACCGGATTACTTCCAATTTGGCCGACTAGCGGCCATGTTTGTTAATGAGAAGACATAACGGTGCATCTATAGTCATGAAGACGAAGTGCTACTTATACTAGTCAAAGGGGGTTCTACGAAGGCCATAAGTTGGTGGGTGGCTAGGTGACAATTTAAAATGACCTGTACGAATCTTCAACATTTTTCCATGTGTAACACTTTCTTTATCTCGCAAGAACTTCAGTTTATATCCGACAAGCTTCTTATTCAGACAGTAACAGGTACAGATCAAAGTACAGGTTCTGTGTAATGTTGACCCGGATTTCTTCCAATATGGCTGTTGTTGGGAAGTAACTCCCATTTGTCTGGGGTTTTTTTTTTAACGTTCTTAGAAAGAATGATAACGGATTACATGCATGTATCGTGCTAGACATGAAACAAACAGCATGGATCCTGAGAAAAATTAAATTAAATAAAAATCTTACTATGTGTAATAATTGTACCCCCAGCAGTAGGCTGGAGGTACTTTGGATTTACCCTGTAACCGCCGCGTGAAATTCACTGTTATCGAGATATCTCAAGAAGGCAATGTGATATCCATTTGAAACTTAAATCGTATGTTACTCGCATT
>JAOXYB010053512.1:0-11399 GCA_028565635.1 Phoronis ovalis
AATGAAAGAACCCCCATTGTGTTAACTAGCTCATACTGTATTCGTTAACTTGGTATGTGTTAGTACCGGTTCATGACGTTCTGCACTTATTTATAGCTCTTGATAATCTGACTTGTGAGCTGTGCGAACAGTCATGAAAACTTACAATTACAGTGAAAGTGCCCAAACTTTGAAATCTGTGTAATTTCTACCGAATTAGTTCATACATCACTGTCCAGATACTCTCTGATTATCCAACTTCAACTACTCCTTTCACCATTTGAAACTCTTGAATTCAGTTTTTACCATGCAGTAAGCTTGTTTTACGCTGGGCCTCACACACCAACCCAGTTTTTAGACAAGTACCCCATCCCTCTGGGTGCCAGTGCAGGAGTTGCAATGAGAGAGTATCTGGACCCTAATATATGAACTCATTCGGTAGGAACTAAATAGATTTCCAAGTTTGGATACTTTCACTTTAATTGGCTATTTAAATTTCCATGACTGTTCGCACAGCTCACAAGTCTGAAACTTTAGCATTCAAACTATGTCATAATGGTATTTTCAAACTATTGTGTAAATGTATGAAATTTAATTACACCCTATGAAAATCGTTTGGTACATCCTACAGGAAAACTCAGTAGATAAAAATTCGGGCTAACTATATTTTAACAACTAATCAATACTCCCTTAATTGGATTTTGACCATGTTTAAATTGCACCAGGGATTTTGATTATATAATCAATTTAGTGTTTTTAGCAAATATAAAAGTTAACTTTAATAATTCACCGTATCGTTTACTTCTTAAAAACGTAGTTAGCTCCAATTTAGATCTGCAGGATTTTGCGGTAGGATGTACCTTATAATTTTTATGGGATGTCATAAAAAATTAATTAAATTTTGCATTGCATACACAAGTCTAAAAATACCACAATAACATAGCATAAATGTTAAAGTTTCAGAAAACATTTATTTTATATGACAAAAATGTAATGCGAATTTTTCATGAATTTTTATTTAAACTGTGACGATGGTCCAGCTTAGCCTTAAATCCCCAGAATTAACCCCAAAGTTGATAAGTTATGAATATCTTACTCCTAATGGTACTAACCAGCTTAGTAAGTGTATTTTGCTTAAACATACTTACTAAAGATCTTTACTGTAATACTGTATTTTTGATTATTTATTATAGATTGTATATTCAATTTCATATGTGATGCTTTATTTGGATATCTTTGTCATTAACACTTTATATGTATTGTGCCAATTATTCAGTGATCGCTACTGTATATTCCTACATACACCTGTTCATTTTATACTAAATATTTATTGTATTTATTAGAAATTTTCTAGTATAGAATTGTTTTAGAATTAGTGTGTATCTCACATTTTTATAAATATGTATTAGAATTTTAGTTTGGTGATGGGTTATATATTTATTATTATTACTATTAACATATCATTTAAGCAGTAATTGTGTTAGATTTCTAAAAATATATTTACTTTATAGCACTTTAAGTTATTTATAGTGGTCATAATGTGATATTTTAAAACAGTAGTAGTAGTAGTGATACTGATAGATTTTAAATTGTTTTATTTGAAGTAAAAGTAAGTTTTAGTGCTTTAACTTGTTTATAGTGGACATTATGTGATATTTATTGTTTTCTGCAGCAGTTATAACTTTGTAAATATATTGTTTAAACTATATTATATGCGTTTTTAATTGATACAAACAACCAATGAGAAATTGCATTGCATGAAAGAAAACAACCAATGACAATTATCGTAACAACCAACCATTTACGCATGTTCCTAAAGATTCCTTCGGAAGGAACGATAGTTCCATCTCGTTATACGGGCTGATATTTGTAAATGCAAAAGGAGGAATTGCTAGATATATGCCTGTATAAGAAGGTATAATCATCTGGGAACACCAGTATCTAAATTAGGAACGCGAAGGAACGCTACTGATACGGGGTGTATCTTTAAGTTCCTGACTGTTCCTTCCCGCTGGAACAAAAGATATTTGCGTATAATTCAATTCCAGCAGTTTCCAGCCGGAGGAACAAAATATTCCGGCAGGTATAATGAGAAGGAACATGGGGCGTGCACAAAGTGTCCGTTTAATTACGTTTCTTTTTGTTCCTTCGCGGAGGAACATTGTGTATAAGCTCTAGATAGCTCTAGGAACAAAATGATACGCGAAATATCATATCTTTTCCTTCCCGTTTCATTAGATGATACTAGACTTTTCATCCTGTGTTTCAGAGTTAGGATAGATCTAATACGCAAGACGAATCAAGGTAACGTATATGCAAAACATCTACTCGGCAGCTCCTTAACATTTATAATGGGACATGACTGCATGCAGCTACAGCGAACAACCACAAGGGACATATTCTAGTTTGAAAGCCAGCCGATTTGTAAATGCAAAGAGAACCAAGGCAATTTATTTATGCCATTCTCCAACTGCTGCTCGAGTCGTTTACGGAATAGTTGGTGCATATGTATTACTTCTGTGGTTTAGCAGGGTTGGACGGTAACCATGCAAGAAAATTGCGATACCCATATTGGGAGATCCATTTTTATTTGTTGCTGGCAACTTACTCACCCTCACACAAGGACCTGCGGATTGGCGGTTTACGATAGGGAAATGGTGTCTAAAGTAATGATGTGCAACTAGCGTTAGAGATTCCAACATCATTTTACTGTGCAACCTGGCAAGCCGAACAGTAAGCTGCGGATCCAGAACTACAACCAAACATAATATCTATATTACGCTAAGACATCATGGTCGCATGAAAGACATTGGATTTATTAATAGATGATGGTAGTAGCTACAGAGCTTGACTGAAGGATCGACTATTCCTATCAGAATACATGTACACATTCAGATTTAGCTATTCGTTTAAGTAATTATTAATAAATGTTAAAATATGTTATAATATAATATAATATATCTATACATGCATAAACAGCTAAGAGACGCAAGACTTACTTTAATATCATAACCTTGTAATTACATTGGCTCACGTTTATTCCGTCTTGGACATGTCAGCTATGATACACCTCAGTTTATAAATAATAGTCCGGACTTCGTTGTATTTTTAATGCTCGCAAGTAGAACGCCTGTTACTTTTTTGTTATTGATCAAGGTTTATCGGCATACGTAAACGAAGTTCTTACAAGTGTTGTAGTTTAACACAAAACAACTTTTTCAAATCATTGAAATGCATTTTTTCCGGCTCATATATAATTCAAAATAACCAGTTAAGAAGTAATGCTGTGCCCATTACAATACCATTTCACCGAAAACTTTTTGATGAACAATCAAATGTTGGGGTCGTCTTAGAATTAAACATTATTCCTGATAAAACGACAGTTTACAAATTGCTTCCACGTTTTTTCCCCACTCACTAAATTAAAGGAACAGATTTAAACTAAACATTAATTTTCGGATAATAAAACAATCTCAACAACCGAAAGTGCTTTGAATGTCTTTCTCCACAAAATGTTAACTATTTTAATAACTAGCTAAACATTGCAGAAGTACTGGCGCGAAGTTACTGGAAACTCTAATTTGTAAGCACTATCATTTTTCTTACGAGATCGAGACTGAGTTTCAGAAACCCATTCAAAAGTTTGTTCATTAAACGTTAAAAATGAATAAGGTGAAAGAAAATAGTTCCCCTTTTCTTAATCTAGTAAAAATCAAATAAGAAGAAAGCAATTGTCTGATTTACATTATTAGGCTCAAAATCGAATAAGGATTATCTAGGATTTTCGCAATCTAAGTAAACTCAGATGTTGTGTTCCGCTTCGTATTTAATATAATTATAATACGTTACTATAAAAGGTAGTTCCATATTTTCCTACTAGGTGTCTCTTATATACTGGCGGGAGAATATGCAACTACTTTCACGTAGAATTTATTCAATATAGTAATACGAAGCGGATCACAAGATCTGAGTTTACTTAGATTGGGATTTTCGTTACTTTCTTTCTTTTTTTGAATAAGGAAAAGCGGTGAAAAGAACTCGCTTAATTACCGTAAAAAATATATTTTGTATTTTAGATCAACTTGAAGTTTTGTTGGTGAGGAAAATATTAGGTTTTACACTGTTTAATATTGTGTCAGATATGTAACTGGGCCAACTAACCTTCACTGCATTCGTTCAATACAATGGTAAGCATTTCTTGTGGACTAGCGTAATTTGCACAAGTAGCAGAGGTACAATTATACGTCTCCATTATAGTGCTGAGTTTACTAAGCATCTGATGAAACTGCCAAACTAAAAAATAAAATGAATCATAGCATAGTTTACACCTACTTATTTACTTCTGCATAACTCACACCGCGGTATCGAATACTTTATATATGGGTTATATCGTGTGTAAGAATGTATTCGTGCCAAACTGGGATCAGTGGCGGATCCAGGACTTTCCTGAAGGAGGGGCGTGGAAAAAATGCATTTGAGGCTGAGCGCCAGCAGGGCGCAAAGCGAAACTAGGGGGGTTCTAGGGGGCCCCCCGAAAACACATTTGGTGCGTTTTCCTGCAATCTGGTGCATTCAGAGACTCTTTCCATGACACTCTGCGCTCCTTTTATACAATGAAGCATTAATTATTATTGTTAAGACTAATTTATTTAAAGAAAAAAAATCACGAATTGTATCCAAGGGGGAGGTCAGTCTACATGCATGGCTGCACATTCAGTTTTTTAATGATTTGTAGATTTTACCTAAGCCTTCAGTATAATTATTTTGAATTTAGATTCTTTACTCAGTATTGAAATGGAGGTTTTATCACGTTATCTTAGAATTACTTAAGTGGCATGCATTGTCATTGTACTTGTTAATAATAGACAATAAAATTAACATGTTTCGCTTTGTGTCTATCTTTCTGTCATTCCTGTAAAGTAATCGGAACATTTACAGCAATACATTATTTAAATCACGGTCCAAATCAACCACTTCGATAACTGTCCACCAATTGGCTGTTCATTCTTCTTGAGAACGGACATATAATTTAACAACTATTTTTGTTTTCAGCATACGTTTATTTTATTTTAAAGAACAGCAAAATATGACTTATAATCCTTATATACAAGTAGCACCTGTAACAATAATGGTGAGCAGTGTGTACAAACTGATGATAACTTATCATCAGTTAACACGAACGTATATCATAACTAGATACAGGTATTAATTGGTAACAATATACCGAGTACGGACAGCCATGAGAAAGCAACCTGAATGCAGGACACACTCTGGATAAACAATAATGATTCAGTTGGCAACAGGATTAACCATAAGCATTTGTCTTGGATTTTTATTGGCAAATCTATCTATGACACGCTCATAATCTAGGTTAATATCTCTGTGGACATGTAAAATCAACTCTTGGGAACGGAGGGGGGGGGGGCGCGCGCGTCTTCCACGCCCGCCCGTAAATTCGCACTGGCGATGGAGTTTTATCATATATATTTACATTTAACAAAATAATATTGCTGAGATAGCAAAAAAAAAACTATGTTTATTATAATTGTACATGTAGATGATTGTAATAGTTGAAGAGCTTGCTATGAAGAAGTTCATATATAACCCTTTACATAACAATGCTAAGCACAAGTCCCTAGCTCAGGTAGAGGCTAAAGCAATTTCTTTTGGCCAACATCTCAAAAGTGGTACTGTTCTGGATATATAAAAAGGATTTCTCATAGCCAACATACTAGAACTATAAAGCTGCCAGAAAATAGTGTCTCTGACAACCTGGAGTTGCTCGTTAGTACAGCATATATATATTTGACTTGATAAATAACCTTTCTTGAAAACCCTCCCTTCGCTTTCAACCCTCACAAAACGTTGTAAGGAATCATTCTTTGTATTGTGAAGCTCAATGTGAGGACTTGTAGATTTCAAACCGATGACAAGGCATTTAGAGCGCTTTCTTTATCGCAACAGTCAAGGCTGTATGGGGTATCAATGTATGTTAAACATGTTACCGCCTTCCAGAAATAATAGAGTATTCGACAACCTATACAATATACATGTACCTTGTATAATATGGTAAATAATACACACTTTTTGTATACTTTTTGCGATGAAATTGATTAATAAAACATCTTACTCTTGAGCATCCTCCAATCATATGTAACCAGCTCATTCCCTGGTGGAATAGTTCTAAGTTCTTGCCTCATCAGACGTAGCGAATAAGCTACTTCAAACTTTAGTACCTTCAAGAATAAAGCATATTAATTTGCAGTCTGAATGAATCCATCCGTTAACGTTCCGGTATTTCTCATCTAATGCCTGGGCTTAACCATTGCCATTTGTGTTGTACTACTTCAACTTAGCAAGAGCGGAATAATTACGGCATTAAACTTTTGCCAGCAGATATAAGCCTTGTTCTGGGTGCTCCATTGTCGCCTACCACGGATATTCTATGATTCATTATTCTGAATAGGTATCGCGTGGAAGTTTGCTTTTTGCTTAGAGGACTATAGATAAACTCTGACAGGACAGAATGTGTGTGCGCTTAGGCCACTGTTATACCTATTATTATCAGCTGTAATTTGATTGGTGTCAAAGCTTTCGTGACACTTTATAATTATATAGAAATAAAGGGATTCTCGTTTTCTGCTCTTCGACAATAAACACAAATGGACTATGGCTGAGCCCAGAGATTAGTTGGGGAGACACGCATACTGTTTACGTTTTTTTAGTTACGACATGGTATATTTGTGGTGATCTTTATTTACAGCAGGGCCAGGGATTTTACTCTCGGCCGCACACCCCTATCCAAATTTTCGTTATGTATCCGCCTGGGGAGATACTTATAACTGGAACTGCAATTGCTATAAAATATCTGGAACCATCATCTCATCATAGTCTGATAATTCGTGTAATAAAAGTTGTTTCAAAGTGAACCATACTTGTACTTGTGCAGGGTTAATCTGAGCTGCCATTTGAACACAATTGCTTCACAAATGTGTGCGATCAATTTGTGACGTAACTCCTTTTAGTTTGGCTAACAAAGACGTTTCTACTGAAACACAAAGCAGACTGCTGACGTCAAATTATACTAGTCACTAGCAAAAGAAAATCTACCTATTACAACAACATACAGGAATTTACACATTCATTTTGGTATTTAGTGTTTCATTCAAAAGATACAACCCACGGTAAACGTTGACGGTTAATAGCGAAATTCCCTCCGAGGATGTACTATGGGGGCACTATGTATCTTGATAGAGGGGACTCCATGAAAACATCAAAGCAGTAGTGCACTATACAGTTACATTGTACAAACATTACTCCTCTCAGTGGTGTTCAGAACCGAGAGGTAAACGTGTGGAAAAAAGAGTAATAACTCCAGCAAATAAGGTGATGCATCTCGTGCGACATTGTCAATCAAGTTGCTACGTAGCCTAGCATCAAATGTAGCGACTATGAATACCATTTTGAGAAGTAGAAGTGTTTGCATCGAAAAAGATTGGCTTCGTTTTATTATTTTCTTCATTACTATGGTTTAGACTTAATACATTTAAATGAAACAACCGTTATAGAGTGATAAAAATTATCTTTAAACAAACGAAAAGACATAAAGTGATTAGACATTCTCACGTTACATGCACAAACAATTCAGCACTGCTCCACGTGGGGCAGGAAATGTAATGCGTTATGAACATCAATATTTCTTTTGATTATTTTGAAGATAATTACTCTCATACCTCAGCTTTTAGGAGAATATGATGAAGCAAGATTCTGTCCAGTCCTGTTCGTCGACAGTTCTATATGTTTAGCAGACAAGAGTGAGAAAAAGCCAACAGTATATTGCAAAAGCTCTTCTTCCCAAACTCGTTTCTGCAACCAGATCTTACGTCACGCTATTGTGCAATTTTGATTTTAAAAATTGAACCGATGTTAAAATATAATCTTGCAGTACAAATCGCAATCCCTAGGATATTTGTTATGTGCCAAAAAAAAAAGTTCTATATGTTTAGCAGACAAGAGTGAGAAAAAGCCAACAGTATATTGCAAAAGCTCTTCTTCCCAAACTCGTTTCTGCAACCAGATCTTACGTCACGCTATTGTGCAATTTTGATTTTAAAAATTGAACCGATGTTAAAATATAATCTTGCAGTACAAATCGCAATCTCTAGGATATTTGTTATATGCCAAAAAAAAAATGACAAACAAGTTCGCAACGCTAAGATAAGTTGATGTTAAACTTTCAGGAAAAAGCATACATAACACGTTGTACCACGTGAGCTTTTATTTTAAACATTGCGAACTCCTGATAAAGTCGATTTATGTCTTTACCTAATATTTGAACGTATTGGTTTAGTCTGTATTTCGAGCTACTGTTGTTATTTTTGACAGCTGTCGACAAGGTTCTTTTAGCAAACTATTTATCAGTATGGTGATTACATGAGTTTTTATTTGATGTCTATTCACTAATTTAGCCTTACACAGCACATAACGTCAAATTGACCTCATACCGGGACTGAGTGCGGTCATTGCCAGGTATTTGCTCGTCCATTTACCGTTCCGTTACATCACCTGAGGAGATGGGTCGCAATCCGAGTTACATCAGAGATTCCATTGCTATTATCTCACCACTAAAAACAATGACCGATTTCTTTGTGAAGAGCAAATTTCCACACTTGTGGGACTCTGGCGTAATGCCCTTCAATAACTTGCCTTTAAATGCCCAATAAGAGTAACTTTTAACGTGGATCTGTAGGATGTCAGAACAATTCCACCTTTAGCAAGTAATTCACGTACGGGCACCGATAAAAAGCGTAGCAGGGATGGTATAAAAGAAAAAACACTGCTGTAAATTGTAAACTATAAAAACAGTTACGTACTTCAATTCTTTATTACATAATAATATACAAACATAATAAATATATAAAAATACCTGCCATACCATCATAGTATTTGATGATTTCATATTTAATTAGCAATTGTTAATTTTCCCACAGCATACATGTGATTTATTCATTAATCTCAGTTGAGTTTTCATCTAAATTTACTGAGTTGTTTTTTACAGGAATGGTACACCTTTCTCAACAATGGGATCATTGTTTCGCATCCTGTTCTGTTTTTTCACATAGAGTAAGCACCAATATGATGAATATAAGGTTGCACTGTCAAAAATGTTCCCTTTTTACCCTAAACATGAATCCACAGAAATGTTTTTAAACAAATATTTTGACAGGTTCATATAATTTTTTTTTTAGAAATGGGTCATTTTTTTTAATGACACCCCTAAAAATGCATGGGTGGATTCTGAGTTTCATCTACGTACTCTAGTCTAAATAAAGGCCAGTACTCCGTGCAGTTGTTTAAGTCTAGTCTCTTTGCTTAATACACGTTTAGGGCATTTCAATATGATATCACTAGGGGGATGAATGCAACTTACCATATTTTATGTACTCTTTAATGCAAAAACGATGTTAATATACGGATCATTAATATGATATATTTATGTTAAATTTAAATCACTGAGTAGTCAGGGTTTAGAAACAGTACTCATACATTTCTAAAACTGATCGTTATTTTTAAACATGATGGTATCGAGTTGTACAGAGGTTCTTTTGGATTTTAAGTACTGAAAGGTCACCAAGAGGTCAGCTGTCGAATTCAGAAATACGCACAGTACAGCGTAGGAATTCTTTGGCGGCTTTGTATATGTGCGTGTTACATGAGGATATATTAACATCAATGTCAACCCTGGTGATTACATGTAGGTAAAGCGACTTGTTCTCGATCGTTACATTTATTGAAAGGTGTCAAGACTAATAAACATGAACAATGGGTCAAGAAAGAGACCTCTAGAACGTACTGAGCACCTGACAATCAAACTTCAAGGTAAACAAATTGCTCCCCCCCCAAAAAAAAAACGTATTTCTGAATTCGACAGCTGACCTCTTGGTGACCTTTCAGTACTTAAAATCCAAAAGAACCTCTGTACAACTCGATACCATCATATGTAAAAATAACGATCAGTTTTAGAAATGTGCACTTTGACTTCCAAATTAGCTTTGACATCAAGGTCAACCAAGGACCGAGATCAGTGTTCCAAAAAAAACCCACTTATTTTGTTATTAAATGTAATGCGATTTTTTCATGATTGGGCTTGCGTTATGCATACTAAATACATGGATTTACTTGACTTTCATCCCTAACTATACACTGTTAATGCTTGTTTGTAAGAACATTGCTCCCTAACTGTATGCATACAACACGGGATCATTCATATGCATAAACACGATAAATGGCTGTGGAATCTGTTTCTTACAAAATGCAATACATTTGGGAAACACTGGAATAAAATTGATTTGAAATCCGTAATCATCGAAGGATCCCGAGTCTTCCTTAGCAGAAATAAATGTTTTCTGAAACTTTAACACCCACACTACTGATATCATGGTGGTATTTTAGAGTCGTGTGTGCAATGCATGAAATTTAAGTAGAGGCTTATGACACCTCATAAAAATCATAAGGTTCATCCACCTTGAAAATCCAGCGGATCTAAATTTAAGCTACATGTAACTGCGATTTAAGAAGTAAGCGATACTCCAAGTTGTTATCACCAAAATTTAAATAGCATGAGTCATCCTTGAAATATTAATTAATGTTTAAAAAGTGTATTTTTTATGTTGCTAAAAAACTAAATATATAATCAAAATCTCTGGTACAATTTAAAAATCGTCATATCAAATTATGGGAGTATTGTTTATTGGATAAAAATATAATTTGCACGAAATTTGATCTAGTGGGTTTTCAAGTATAGGCCGTATACGGCTAATGATTTTTATAGGGGTTCATTAAACGCTAATTAAAATCCATACATGTCATACACTAGTTTGAAAATACCAATATGACATAGTTTAAATGTTAAAGTTTCAGAAAACATGTATTTTGTGTGAAAAAATGTAATATCGTTTTTTCACAAAAAAAATATGTTTTATTCAAACAGTGACGCACAAGGGTTTAGCTTCGCCTTCAAGAGCTGTTTCTTGAAAGTAAAAATACAGTTTACTAAAATAACTCTAACCGCCTTTGCATCGGATATAAAAAACTAAATTTAAAAAAGGCGTTAAGAACAACAAACAACATGTCACCTACTTCGGTATACGAATTTACATAAATACGATTACACAGCTGTAACACAATTCATGGCCAATCCGGCGTGTCACTTCCTTGTGCGCAGGTGCAACAACCGCGCCGACATCTCATCGGTCAATGAAATAAGAAACACTGTATCTATGTAATTCCGGTATGTGTCATCAGCTAATTATAGATCACTTTCTATTGTAATGCACATGATTTGTCGCATTCGGTGTCAGTAGCAAATCAATATAAGAGCACGCGTTCATCATTTTGTAAAATAAAGTTAGCTAGGGTTA
>JAOXYB010053523.1:0-11399 GCA_028565635.1 Phoronis ovalis
TTATATATACATCCATATTCTCATAATAACATGAAAAGCGGCCAGCTCCATAGCAGACATATAGTATTGAGCCAGCCTTGTAGTTAAACCGCACTCACTAGGTGTCAGCACAGAACAAACTGCGGAACTTCTGCTTCCGGTGATATGTTTGGGCATTTACCGGTATGGCAACATCAATGTTGACACATTTTCACTTAAGTAATATCTAAAACTCCTTATTAATTCATAAACCGTCTTTAATTACCGCGAACATTTGCTAGAGATGAAGTTATTTGCCGAAAAACAAGGCACAATTAAAAACGGCGACAACTTGCCGACGGAATCTTGATTAAGCATGGCATTTTGTGTTGCGTGGTTATTAAAATTCAAAAGTTATATGCGGGCAAGGTAGATTGTTTACATTCCTATTTATTTGTCCATATTGTATAAAAAAACAGTGTGTACGTTCTAGCAACAAAAACGGTGTAAACAGAACCCCTGTAAAATGGATAGTTTTTAATTATTGCGTCATGTTTGCTTAGTTTTTAATCATTTATATTATAAATGTTATGAAGAACATCAGAAATCAACTGTCCAAAGTTTAGGTTAATAGCTTTATTTGTTGAAAAGTTATAAGGAAACTAATAAACCGTCTGTGAATTTGTAGTAATTAGTCAGCCTTGTCACTGAACGGTGTCACAACAGCACCCTCTGTATCACACACCTATTAACAGAAAACCAGTTTCCTAGAAAACTATAAATAAATATTAAGTTCATATAATTTGTCATACTAGCTATATCTATATTTGCTTTCAACTAATTGACCTACACTGCTCTCTTGTTCTAATCAAACATGATACCATGAAGATACAAAGATCTACTTTTTAATACAATTAAAGTTATTGTAAGATGTACATGTATAAAACTGCACCTGTTTTGACCTTGTATCGCCCGTATGCTAATTTATTTGGTATGTTAATTTAACAATTGGCGCATAATATCTGTTAATTATTCTTTAAAATGATGTATTATGATACATAATGCATATATAAAAGGCTTAACATAAATATAGTTGCCATGGAACTAAAACACATACAATGATTGAGAAGTGTGGGGTAGATTTTGGGGAATTTTGTGGAAATCCAGAATAATATAAGATTATAAATAATGGTTTTCACTGTCTGCTTTGAATAGGGTCAAATCTTGTTATCGGAATTTCTCAGTGCAGTCATATATATTTAGTCGATAATGAAACCGAAACCGAAACTAGGTGTTCTTAATGATTGTCATATGTAAAACATGTCGCGGTATCAACACAATGATTATGATGAAAAATGCAAAAGTATGTCGTTATCTTAAGCAGACTTATTTCAGAGTAAACTAAAATTTTAATAT
This sequence comes from Phoronis ovalis, assembly GCA_028565635.1. Lineage (NCBI taxonomy): Eukaryota > Metazoa > Phoronida > Phoronidae > Phoronis > Phoronis ovalis. The sequence goes on from JAOXYB010053523.1 coordinate 1,375, forward strand.
CTTTTTATGTATGATTTTAAGATTAACACATTTTATGTTTAATCGTTTGTTGAATTACATCGTTAAGAACCTCATGTTGGGAAATCACCTGATACATCAGATAATAACAACAGTATCCGCTTTTCTAGGAAATCTGCTTCACTAGAAATTTAGTTTCGATATTAAATGGTAACACAGTATTAAACTATCTACAATTGGATGTGATCTAGGATAAAGATATCAGATTGTATGTTATAAATTTGTCGTTGGATTCATGGGATTCATGCGTTTCATGACTTTACTTGTTGAATAGTAAAGAAACAAGAAACTTGACCAAAGCTGGTCACAAACATGGGCAACAATAGCGTGAGTACGGTATTGTGTATTTATATATCACTATATTCTGGCTATTTAGTATATGTCTAGTATAACTTTATTTCTGATATAAAATGATTTGCATTTTACAAAACATATCTATTTAGAGTTACTGCTATAAGTGAGCAAGCCCATTGGTTTTATACGTTTTCTTTCTTCTTCCAATTTTAGCTATATCTCGAACACGATTACAGCTAGGGACACTGTATTTCAGGTGTGACATCCGCAGAGTAGGTCTGGTCATTAATTGTAATCTCACCTTTGGCATTTCGTAAAAAACGCTAACTATTGAATTAGCAACTAGACAGCCTTTTAACAAAGGCAGGGTTGCTCATATTATATTTTATACACGTTACATGACCTCTAAATTACCTGTCAACATCATTTTTGATCTTTTAAGCAAATAATAGAAATGCATTGCTCTGGGACTTGATTTCAAAGTGTCACTCTTCTCCTCTCAGTGCTTTCTGAAAATGTTATGCCATTTTGAGAGTTTGAACTCTTGACCTCTAGATGACCTTTTGAAATCAAGGTCAACTCATATGTCACCTTACACGCCTATTGAGCTAAACATTACGACTTGCAGTATGTTTCCTTCACAAAATTAATTTAAAGGATGCTTAAAAGTTTTCCATTTAATATCTAAAAATTTTCACCTTTGACCTCTAAATGATTATTGACCTCAATGTCAGCAGTGATTTGCGTTGAGGCAGTCTGACGTTAGCTGAGAAGTCACGGAACACTAACGGATGGATTTATTCAGACTGGCATTGGGGATGTCAATAAATTAATTGAAAAGATTTCAAAAAATAGTAATACAACCTTATAGTACCGAAATGTTTTCAAGGTCATCTAAATACTTCGTTGCGTCTCAATATTATCATTTTGGAACGTTTTGAGCAATTTTCAGAAATTGACCTTCGACCTTCAAATGACTTTTTGACCTAAAGGTCAACAAAGGTCTACCCTGGGTATGCCACACTTTGAGTACCGTGCCTCCAGCCGTAACTGTTTTTGAGATATAGCTTGCTGAAAATTGAAAAAAAAGAGAAAAGAAAAACGTACAAAACCAATAGACGTGCTCCCTTATGCTGTTGTTCGGCAGGTGCCTTCATGTCTCGCTACAATGTTGAATGTTAGAATAACAAGATACAGGAATCATATTCTGACTAGAAAATTGGATACTCATTAGTACCTGACAAATAGTGACAGTCCTAGAGGACATCGATTTTTTAACCCATCTGCATGCTAGAAAACTGATAAGCGAATTGTAATACTATAACAGAGATCCAAATCTGTTCGGCTGCGCTTCAGCTAATAGTTCTATGCCTAATATGTAGTGTGTTCGTTTACATATACCTTTAGAGCAACAACGTGGTTTATAAGAAAGTTGACAAAACAGAAGACGCTATAAGGGAAGCGAAAGAAAAGCAGAAACTGATTTTACAACAGGAATCCGATAGACTTAACAACCAGAACAAAGTCATGAAATTTATTAGTCAGTGTGACGAGGAGAGGATTAAACTGAAAAAATACAAGTAAGTGAAACTACAAATTGATGATTAAACTGAATTAGGTATAAATAAATATTATCAAGTCCAGAATGTGATGTCTTAATAGTGCTTCAATATTTGTGTTCATAACAGATTTGGAACTGAGCTTGGTAGACAAAACTTTGCTCGTTTGAATGTAAATGCTATTGACAACTCTGCAGAAGGCGTAAGAATTGCTTTGCTTGGAATGACTGGAAGTGGAAAGAGCTCTTTTATTAACACGTGCGAGATGGCAATTGGACCTAAGGATCGAGGTATATTTTCCATGCACTGTTTAGCACTAAGATACGTGACATGCATATATTCATCTGAAAGATTAATGTTTTACTGAACACGTTATTACGTAATTTTATCCCTTGCTGTTCTGGGTCCCGGTTCAGGAGCCAAATGCGTTTTCAAAAACAATCGTAACTTTACGCAAGTGTCTTTACAGAGTTGCGGAATCGTAAACATTTACGAAAATCGTAAGTATTTAAGATATTTATAGGTTCTTCAAAAATCCAGACGTCTGGCACAGAGGGCACAGTGCGATTGGAAGATTATTTATATGATTGTGACGTTAACTTCCGGTTGATAGATACCCGAGGTTTCCAAAGATTTACAGTTGGAGAGCTGTGTGCTATGAAAAGGTGAGAACGAGTTCTTATGAGCAAGTTGTTTACTTCATTACTTATTAACTAATTATCAACATAGGACAATTCTACATTGGTTGGTTTAGCATAAGAGCTCTATTCTATCTACATCATGTTGTAGAATTTTGTATGGAGTCACTAATTCGGCAGAAACAATACATTTCCACGAAAATGGCGAAATTGTACCACAGCCCATTGAAAATTGTATTCATGCCTGTATTATGGTCCTTAAATGCAATGACCCTAGAGTATTAAATGGAACATACATACAGACGTATGCGGAAGTTAGGAAATTTCTCAAACCAATAGGTATGTTTTTAAACACTTCAACAAGAGCAAAGTTTTCAATTCTTTAAGATTTTTATTCTGGACGTTAGATTATGCAATTTATATGCCTCAACACTGTTCACAGAAACATATTTGTGTTCTTGTATTTTACAGAATATTGTCAATGTGTATAATACTTTGTACAGTGTACAGCATTACATACCGATACTAAAACTTAACAGTCAGTTATTAAAACATGATTTACTTGCACAGAAACGGTTCTCATCATTTCATAGGTATGACGCCAGTGACGGTTGTTACTCACGAAGATAAAATGCCGATAGAGGAAACTCACGAGACAATAACTGCTAAAGCGTCTGCTGTCACGGGATCCCCACGGGATCATATTTTCTTCATTGCAAACTATAGAGAGGGGCATATGGATGTAAATTACAAAACGAATTTGATGGTATGTTTTTACTATTTAAGAAATTATTGATACAAAAAGATGTTGCAAACGAATGATTTAGCCACCATCTTATTAAAACGAGTGTGATTATAAAAAGGTTAAGACATCAAGCTTAATATATTATGTATATTAACAGGTGTTTAAAATTATCAAAAAGACCCTTCAAAAGGCAGAACGTTATGTGAAGCTCGTGAAACAGATTGAAAAAAACAAGCAAGAAGATGAGGAAGACGATTTTAGTGTAGTGGACAGTTCTGGTGTTGCAGGTATTGCACATTATAATATCACAACAGAGTGATGATACGCGTTTGCTGGTTTTAGCTCCCTTCAATTGTAGACAGAACAAAAAAGTGTTTCTGACCTTTTTCATGTGTGAATAGTATTCACATTTATTGTATAAGATGTTAGTAGGCTTCTATAGTAAGCAGTTATGTATGTCTAAGTCACAACATAAACAGTAGTAACATGCGTTGTAGTCTCGATTTTAGGTTACTTTACTCGCACATTTTACTTCATTTCTCACTTTGTACGTTTTCACGTCAATCATTTCTAAAATTTTCGTATTGCAGACCAGACTTGTGAAGATTTCTTGAATGTTTATATTTCAGACCAGACTTGTGAAGATTTCTTGAATGTTTATATTTCAGACCAGACTTGTGAAGATTTCTTGAATGTTTATATTTCAGACCAGACTTGTGAAGAGTTCTTGAATGTTTATATTTCAGACCAGACTTGTGAAGATTTCTTGCGAGAACAAATGCAAATCAACCAATGGACGGCCGAAGTGACAGGACAAGTGCTGCATACCTTACACCAAAACGACATCTACCTGGCCAAGGATTTACGTAATCCAGATCTTTGGTCACTCGTTGAAGGGAGTCTATCTCTTGGAACAAAAAGCAGCATCAAAAGAGCTTTAAAAATACACTAAACTATGTTATGCGAAATAGCATTCCAAGATTAAGAAAAAAGTGATTAGCATGAATAAAGCGCAATACAAACAGGAGGATTATTACTATGAGCACATCTGCATGTATTGTAACAATTTGCAATTGACATGAAATAATTGCTATGAGGTCAAACCAAGAAAAAATTGTTGTGAAACATCTGATATCATAATAACTGCCTCTTAGGGCAAATTTAAAGTAAGGAATGTGCATTCTACTGGTTTAAAACAAATCCAGATTAAACATTTTTAATGATGTGTCCTGTTTACCAATGGATGCATAACTTATATCTTGGGCATGTGTGTTCATAACAATTTACTAAACAACAAGCATACCTGACCGTTATATAATACAACATTTTCGGATACCCCTGAATAATTTTAACCTGAAAATTGACCTTTACTTGACATTTTAACTTCAATATCATAATAGGCAGCGAGTCCCTAGCATTCTAATGTTTGTAAATCAATAACTGCTTTTAGCAAACTATATCAAAAGCAACACTGGTATTACTGCGAAGAAATGGGGCATCATGCTGTTTGCATGAAGTAACTTAAAACTTGAACGTTACACTCTAAAACTTTTATTACACGGACATTTGGGAAGAACTTTTTAGTGATGTGTCCAAATCTATGTCCCAGAGACAGACTCCCAGCTTTTAAAGATTTGGATTCTTCACTTTAATTAAAAAAAATGTTGCTTAAACAAATATTTTTTGAAGTACCCATTGGATGTTCATAATCTAGTCAGTAAAATTATACTTATTGTTGTGTGTCTACTGCATGTTTGGAGGGAGGTAGCATTTGTTCTTTGGTATCTAATACTTTTAGCCATTGCTGTAACCGATTCAATTAAACGTTAGCTAGTTCCAATTGACTTAACTGTCTTGTGGTAGCCTTGATAATAACAGTATTGACGTGGTATGCAGCATATAAATATCTGATACAAAATGAGAAGTATTTTTAAATGTAGTTATCGAATAGCGGGAAAAAGTAGTTTTCGACAGATGAAAAGAAAATTACAATAACATTGCCCAATGTCTCATCAGTTGTGATTTTTGTTTAAACAGCTAGCCCTACAGAAATACAAAACTTGTTATGTGATAGACAACATTCTGCCACATCTTTTAGTTAAAACATTATAACATTCTTGCTTACTATTTGTATTTTCTAACGGAAACCTTAGAAAGCAACGTTTTGCTGTTATATATATAATGGATTAAATTCTTATTTTCTTGTTTTTATATTTTCGACTTACGTATGCATTGTTTAAGCGGTACTTGTATAAAAGAATCTATACTATATATACAAATCACATTAACATTATCCGTTTTGCAATTAAAATTTGTTATGCTTAATTCGAAATTAACAAATACAGATATTTGACTGTAAACGAAAATATGCTAATAAATGTATTTTCCGGCTATCTTTGCAACTGACATAGCTAAATATAGGAGATAACCATATCGCCGTAACTTGTGACTAGTTTCGTTCCGACAAGATTGAAGAAGATGGGGGAAATATCTTTGTTACCTACCACAGAAAACTTTAAACGTATACACGACTAAAATCGGTTTGCTACGAATATAATTAAAAGTGCATTTAAATTCTAATTTGGTCCACTGTTTTATTTGTAAACGCAGGATGTTTTTGTTATATTTTGGTTTGCCTGTTTATTTCTGGCGATCATTTGAGTAATGATTAACTAAGGTAATTCCCATGATTCATATGTTGCCAAATATCGTACAAAATTTCCCAGCGTCAACTTTGCTAATATTATTATAGGAATTTCCAGAAAAAGCTGTCAATCACCATCAGTCAAAAAATAAAAGCAGATGTTAGTATTACGTACATCGTGATATACATTTAAAATATACTGTATTACAACAAATACATGTGATGATAATTTTTTTTAATTATATGATGTCATCTTATTACATAATTAAATTCAAACAGAAAAATCATGTTTATGTTGCTGAAGTAACTGACCTTTAAAACAGAGATTTTCGTATTGCGTTGTTTCGATTTCATGAGTATAATTACACTGAATTGAGAAATTGGCGATATTACTGCAATTTATCGGGGGAAAATCACGTGACTATGTACACTTGAAAATATCAGGGTAATTACAGCACGGATAACCACGATAATGGTGTCACCTATACTTTATATAGTTACTTCATCTTCTTTATTCTCCCTTAGGGCCAAATTAGAAACAGGCACAAATATGACATGGTTTTAAATCACTAGAATTATAGCAACACTATAATGGTACGCAAAATAAAACAGCAATTTTTATAGTTTGAATCCCTTTTTTACGTGTTTGTATTCACTAACATTCTCACCATTCATTGTGATCCGTGGAAATTTGAATTAGTTTGCATAACTTATCAAAGACCAGACTAACATTGCTAGACGCACTTTTACTATAGATAATTGAAATAAATTTCATATTTAATTCAAACATATTGTCTAAAAAGTTTATTTTTATTTGAATTTAAGAAAATGTTGTTTTTTCTAGCTTGGTTAAGTACATGTGATATTTTTTTATAAAAAAAGTCGTAAGCTTTATAAGTACGTTTGTAGCTTTCCCAAGTAAACTATTCAGAAAGCAATACCGTCAATAATAAACTGCGCCTAATATTAATTTGTTGTTTCTATTAATATCGAAAGCAAAACAAAATATCATTAGTTTCGGTTTCGGTTTCGGTTTGTTACAATTTTGTGGAAAGGCTTTAGTTCGAAGCAGTAGACGATATCAGTGGTATTCGCTAGAAACTACGAGTGAAACTGAATGGTTAGATGTTGTGCACTGCCAGAAAATATAAACCTATTATATATTACAAACGGGACTACATGACAGAATAAATAGTGAAAATATCATTTAAATCTAAAGATGGGGACTTCGAATAGTGCGGTAAGATTATCTGATACAATAGTCAATTTACGCCCAGAACCGGGAAAGAAGGCTTCTTAATATGTGTCTGTTGCATTATTAGATTTAATATTTGGCTAAAATCTACTAACATTTTTCATTTGTCATCACATTTGGTGATAAATACTATAGATGTCAAGAAAGAACCTCATGTGTGCTTATAGTACCATGCCGGAAAGGTCTGTTACAAAATAGCAAAGGTAAGAAATGATGTAAATGTAATTGCTTTATACAGATAGTACTGAACACAGTACGGAATCGGTTCGATACCGGATTGTATTGTAAAACATTTGCTTTCGGTAAATTTGAACAGTATAGGATTGTAATTTATTATGTCTGACAGTGACGTCATATGCTGTTTAACCTTTGCCCTTCAGGAGACAGTTAAAGAAGTTGAATGGAGTTCTCCCACAGCTAAAGATGATGGAAAGCGATTAGCTGAGTTGGAGTTTAACCAAACAGTAGACAAAAAAAATGCTGAGGTGAATAAAAATCATTTGGTGATATATAGATATAATCAATACTTGTTTATCGGTTGCGAAATAAAAATAAAAATAAATGAGCAAATCAGAAACTCAGACGAACGATTGGACTTGAATTAAGTCCGGTGACAAAAATGCGTGTACACGGCATATGGTGAAATATATAAAGTTAACTTTATTGCAGAGATTGTATGTAATAAAAAAATCATACATCATGTAAATTATAGCCAAAGAAAAAAAACAACATGTTTTCAAATTCTTTGAAATCTCTCACATTTCAGGGATTATATGTAATAAAAAATATACATCTTTTAAGATACATTTTGTTGAGCCATTTGCCTTCTACTTTCAGGAGAATTTGCAAATACTGACAATAAAGTATTAATATCAACAACCGTTAACAAATTCGGCGACATTAAGATTTTCTCTCTAGTCTTCCCTATAAAGTTTATAAAACATGTACGCACGTGCTAGATGTTAAAAACTGATTTAGAAAACAATTACTGATCCACTGTATTTTCTCGTATGTGAGATGTTGTTCATTTTAAGGTGATACATTAAAAAAAATTACCTTTTCATTTTACGCGAGCGTTGAAACGCTACCCTTGTATCCTATGGTATGTTATTGTGTAACATAAAACATGCATGCTATTTATGATTTTCACTAAATGAATGCATAGGATCCGGTAATGAACATTCAGTTTTGAATTAAACAATGCCCAACCTCTCATCTTGTAGCAAAGACAGGCTGAACTCAAACTGAGATGTCAAGAAATGTGTAAGCAGTTAAATTCCTATCGTGTTGGACAAAAGTTGTCACTGGAAAAGAAGTTTGATTTGACTGGTTTGAGGTCCACAAACTTTGGTAAGTTTGCTTTGCATGCACTTAGGGAAAGACCAATGCTTGTAGATATACAAATCTCGTGAAACCGGTTTCAACAGTTGTTGGAGAGCAATTTTGTAGCGCATATACAAAGGCAAACAACACATAAAATAAATTAGAAAACCAGTTATCTGCCTAACTAGAAACTAAGACCATATTGCTTGATTATATTAAAACAACTGGACGCTATATTAATGGTGTTGTATCTTGTCAGTGTTAATAGGGCCAACTGGTGCAGGCAAATCGTCTTTGATTGGTCTAGCCGAACTAATCTTCACGGGTCAGATGAGTGTTGAGCTGCAGGACTCGGGACGTGAAGGCACGATGCACCTCGAAACATATTTTGATGGGAAAGGCTTCAAGATCTACGACTCACGAGGATTTTTTGATGTTGACGAAAGTATAACTGAAGAATTGAAGATGATAATGAATGGTAACTGATAATAATATCTCTATGTCCGTGATGGATGTTACCTTTAGTTACTGTATAGTAAATCGGGAATATTTTTTTTATTAACCGGATATCTACCTCCTAACCCATACAATTTTTCTAATAGTATATGAATTTGTTAATTGTGAATTTCCAGGACAAATAAAACCTGGCACAGTTATTGAGCGACAGGGACTTCAAAGTACTATAGAAACCAAATACAAGGAAGATTACGAGGCACCACTGACAGACATAATTCATGCTATGGTTATCATTGTGAACGTACAAGACCCTAGAATTGAGCAGTATATTAAAAATATGAAGACTCTAAAGGAATACTGTGCAAATAAAGGTAGTTATCAATCAGAAAGATGCAATAAAACATATAGTTTCACCTAATATCCTCTGATGAACACAAGATGAACGTTTGGTTAAATACATTCTTTTCTGAGTTTGTATTATAATTAAGTAGTTATTTTATGTAAAATGCGACACAAACAGAAACAAAAATATACACAAGAGACATCAACTATATTTAAACGTTAATATTGCAGGTGTGGAAACAGTCTGTGTGTTTATATCTAATAATGCAGATAAAATAGGGCAAAGCAGCGAAGTGAGACGCCTGGCAAGTACCATGGGAGCGGCAGCTGACCGGGTGTTCTCCATCTTAAACCACATTGCCATGAAGAGCACAGACAAAATGAAGACAGATTACGAATCGCAATGGAATATCCTGCAAGTTATTGATACCGCTGTCCTGGCTGGTGAGCGATATATCAAATACAAGAAGCAATTGGAACTGAATTACATCATGAAATCTTCTAGTAAGCTTAATACACTAATATAATGCATTCAAATGAAATGTAGACATAGTTACAACGACGTAAGAATTAAATTATTTAAAAAAAATATGTTAGTAAGTGAAAAAGAAAACACGCCTTAAACAGAAATAGTGTTAATGTTTCAGTATTTTGTAGCCGGTAGGTAAGTTATCATAGAATCACCACTGTATGTAAAACATGGAATTTGGAATCTGGAATCGAGTAAAAAGTTTTAGTTTTATGTATATAC
>JAOXYB010053545.1:0-11398 GCA_028565635.1 Phoronis ovalis
AGCGAATTGAAGTCGCTTCGTGTCCACACTTGCAAGTTAAGTCGCTTAAAGTGCATCAGGAAAAAGTTAATTCACCTCGGGAAGAGGATTAATTTTTGCTTGAAACGCTTTATTTTAATGCTCTTGAAGCGAACTAATCGCGTACACACTAGAAGCTGAAGCGCATTATTATAAAGCGCTCTATTGTGAAGCGCTCTAAGTCATAAGTCTGAATGGGCCTTATCACTGTCATTTTCAAAAGCACATTCCTCTTCTGGTGCTTACATAATCTGATTTCACATGTTTTGTTGTTATGTCACATTATACAATAACACTCCAAAATATTTTTTTTCATAAGTGATGTCTATGCAACATGTAATAAATATCTGGGTCTTTTCAGTCTGACTGTTTCTCAAAACCGTGTAGAACACTATACGACATAAAAATATAGTATGATGTTATTTTATTAGCCTGTGTAAACTGGGAAGAGGTGTAAACAATGCCATTATCACCTAGCTTTTATGAGTGACAAGCTAAAAGTGTGGCCTGCTAAAATTATTAGCCAGCCCCTATCACCATTGATAAGTGACCTAATTTCTTTCTCTTACAGCAAGCTGTAATACAGGCCAAATTGTTTGTCAAGACTATTCCTGTGTGAGTGCTTCTGCTAGATGTGATGGAGTGAATGACTGTCCAGATAATTCAGATGAACACAACTGTGGTATTATATCATACATCTTTTCTATAATTTACATGTATATAATGTGGTTATTGGAAAAAATAGGGCATCATGTTCAAAATCTGGCATAAATATATGTTCATTTACAGTAACTATTCAAGCCTGTGTGAATGAGTATTATGTAATAATAAAATGTTTATGTTGGCTAAGATCTATTTGATAGGAAATGTGATGTACAAAAGCCTTGTGTTGTCATGACATACAAGATATGGGTGCTGCAGTGATTTCTTATGTTTTGTACCTACTTTTTAAGAAGTCTCAAGTTTGAAACTATAGTCATAGCTAGATCAATAATAACTAGGATTTTACTGTACCTTTGTTTACTAACCACTCGTTAAATTAAACATTTTGGTCATATTGATTGAAGCTGTTTGGATTTGTAACTGTTTTGCAGTTCGCTATCCAATAGAACATAACACAATGCTGGAAGTCAATTATCACGGCCAGTGGTTACCAATTTGCTATGACAATAGTTGGACAAATGATCATGCAAATTTAACTTGCAAATCACTTGGTTTAGGGTATGTATAATGTTTTATCAAATTAACATTTCATCTGTATGTTTTTGGTAATCATCTGCTTCTTCTTTATTTATCATTCTGTTATAATGTTAAAGTCATAATGTTTATAGTAAGTCAATGCAGCCTTTGACATTTTTTGACATGTTCCTAGTATTTACAATCATCAAGTGACATCAAAAGCTTATTTTTTATTTTCCTTAGATGCCAAAATGTATTATTTTAGTGTTTTGATTTATTCCATTTGTAAAACTTTTCAGTCACAAAGTAATCTCAGTAAGTTTGTTTGTTGAATGTTTACAACCCACATTATTCTTTTAATTATTATATTGATATTCAAAATATTAAACTGTATGTGCTGCTGTGTGTTGTTTATACTTTTGGTTCTTCTCAGGCTTGCATATACAAGTACAAAACATATATGTACAAAATGTACGACTCATGTATGCCTATACAAAAAGAAACACATTAGACTGATTGTGTAAAATAGAATAATTAGTATAATAATTATAAAGCAATTAGGTTGAAATGTTTTTTTTTCTTCCTACAGATATTTGCAAACTACGACATATTATAATAATACTGGAATATATAGCTCTTATATAGTGTCTAATGGAAACTCTGTGCAAACAAGTGGGTACTTGCATGACCATATTAGCACCAGGTATGAAAACCATGTTTGTAATGAAGTCCTAGTGTTAACGGTAAACGATGCTACTTTTTGGTGGAAAAATTAAATTATGCTCTGCAGAATAATATGAACATTTTCTGTTACTTGAATCAGATCATCATTTGAAGGTTGATATATTTAATTAATATTTATTTTCAAGTAAAAGTATAACATATTAATGGTGCTTGCTGTGAACTTTTATTTCAATATTAACATACAGCTTAACAGGTAGTTGCTTGAAGTTCATTTTTTTTTACAAACATGCTTAATTTTGTTTCAGTATTCAATGTATTAGTGGTCAGCTTATTGGTATCACTTGTAATCTAGAAGGTGAGCTTTAAATCTTTTTTATTTATAAAATTATTTGAATGTGTAGAATTATAACTGATTTTTATGCCCATTTCATACAATATTTTGGCATATAGTTAAATACATAATATATAATTTTTTTGAAAATGCATTTGATATTATATGCCTTCTTATAGAACAATGTGGTGTTCGCTCCCCAAATCTTACGTTTGCTGACTCATTTATATATGGAGGGCGCAATGCTGAGCTTGGTGCATGGCCCTGGCAAATTATGCTTCGTATAAATGGAAGACAGCAATGTGGAGGTTCCATCATCAACAACAACTGGATACTCACTGCAGCTCATTGTGTTGAAGGGTAAGCACATAACTCAGTCTTCATCTATATAAAAAGTCATGGTCTATGATCAATCGGCCTAGTAGTTTTTTTTCAGTTAATTCCACTAAGACAAATTAAGTCTCCACAGGGGGGTGGGATAAGAGAAGTATACATGCTGAGACATGCTAAATATTAATAAATTGACAATCTTAAATCTCGACACATATATATTTATACATTAATTAGTAAACTTAAATATTTATGGTGTTTGTAGTAACATAGAGTCACTTGTTGGAACTTTGATAGTTACCAAGCTCAATTTGTGTGCACTTTTTCAGATATGAAAGTAGTCCTTCTGTTTTTACTGTAACTGCTGGCACAATTTACACTGATGGTTCAGATCCAACTGCAGTTAGAGTTAATGTGAAGACTGTTATACGCCATGCATCCTATGACAGGAGTGACATTGATTATGATATTGCATTACTTGAACTACAGCAGCCTTTGGTGTACAATGATTATATTCGACCGGTATGCATGGCCGGTGCCCAACAAGAATTTCCAACAACAACATTTTGTGCAGCATCTGGCTTTGGTCGTTATACCTGTAAGTAACTTGTACTTTCTACTCTACTATCATAGATGACATATTACTTGTATATGAACCAGTAAAATTGTAATGGATATTTGTCTGCAGTGTAGACCTAGAGTGTTTTGAATATTGTAATTGAAATATAAGTACTCTAAACTCGTCAGCAATTAATAGGAACATTACAGTCTGAAATTAACATGATGAAAAGTAAAGTTACCTTAATTATTTGGTACTTGCTTACTGTCCTCTCACTCTATATGTAAAACAGGGGTGCACATACATAAATGTAAACCCATTACCATATTAAACTAATTTCTGTGCATACTGATCATCTTTGTGTAATGCAGTTAAGTTTGCATTTTAAATCCATTTCTCAGAAACTGTAAGAACTTCAGTCATTTAATTAGCAATTTGAATTAGTATGTATGGTTACCTGTTTTACAGTTATACTATGCAATCCTACCTACTGTAGCACTGATCTAGTTTCATGTTGGGAGACAAAGTAGTGCAAGCATTGAGTACACGAAAGGACATTTGCTTGCAATCCAGCATTCATATTATTAGTGAGATTATCCCTAATTTATGCCAAGTGCTGATTATGTTCGATTTTAGCTGCCATTGGTTTTTAAATTTAGCCTACAAGTTATGTGGCCCATGATATAATTTAATTGTCTTGTATAATGCAAGTGTGTGTGGTTGTATATTTACTGTACTATATGTAACCCTACCCAACATAAACTTGTAAATTTCTGGTTCACCTTTGCATTGTGCAATCCTAGCCAAAGTATGCCACACTGACCTGTTTTCTATCTTGTTATGTGCAAACAGCTTGTTTACATTATAGCTTATGACAGTATACCACCGCGCTTACAAGAAACAAAGATTCACCTTGTTGATCAAGATGTGTGTGCACTTAGGTATTCAAGTATTAACCCAATAACATCAAGAATGATTTGTGCTGGCTACCAATCACGTCTCATTGAAATGTGTGGCGTAAGTATATTCTTTACACTGTTCTTTTCTGGCATGTCAACATGAACAAGTGCATTTGCCACTAGGCTACTGCAGCCCATTCAGGTGTGCCACTCTTATCATATTGATAGGTTCTTAGATGGCACTGAAAGTATTAAATATATGATTACAACTTTGTCCAGTAAACAAATTGTTACTGTAGGTTTCCGAGTTATGCTCTCCCATATATACAAAATTCTGGTCTGTGATATGTTAAAATTGTTATGGTGCCAGGACATTGAGGAGAGAAATGATAAGTGTAGTGACCAGAACTCAAAGAAAATTGCCTTTTCACGATTCACAAATATAATAAACTTCTGCAATTGCAGGTCATGATAATAACACGACCCTTTCCCACTTCAACAGTAATAAATGCAAAATAAATGCAAAATGTGCAAGCCAATACAAGTCGAAAATCTCTCCATGTACGAACTCAAAACTTTGGACAAATGAGCTTCATTTCTACAAGATAGTTTCTCATATTTTATGAAAGTTTTCCTTTTCTGAAATTCCAATGTCAATTAGTTTATATTATAATAATAGTCCCAGTCATAATACATCTCAAGTCCTTAATATTTCCAAACCTTTCGTTATTACACTGCCAACTCTGCTAGTAATCTGTTGCCATTAATTATTATAAGTTTTTAGTTATCGTTATTTTTCTCTGAAGGTTGGAATTATTTGACTGTTATATATTCAATTTATTTAAATAATTTGATTATTCCAGACAGATATGGACAAACTGGAGTCTAATCTGTGTATTTTATATTGTTTATCTTCACGCTCTATACTTTTCTTAAGATAAACTAGCATTTGTTACCCTGTAATTGCTTATTTAAATTTCAGGGTGACAGTGGTGGCCCTTTAGTATGTTTGGACCAGTACAATAGATGGATTCAAGTTGGAATTGTAAGCTGGGGTCTTAGGGGTTGTGGTACATCAGACTATTCAGTATATGCTCGAGTAAATTACTTCACAGATTGGATATACTCACGTACTAGTAAGTTAAAAAATGATGTAATTGTAAAATTACACATGGTAACACTTAATAAATTGGAATCTGTTTATTTTACAATATATTCAAAAATCTAAAATGCTGTTTGTAATGGTACGATATTAATACTGTTATGTTGGAGTTTATCAATAGAATATTTTTCTTAGTTAAATAGATACTCATTATGAAGGGCTCTGGGAAAATAGCAGTAATTTTTATGCCCACCCACATAGTGGCTGGGCATATAGTCGTAGTGAAGGCACCGTTGTCATATGTAACACTTTATCTCGTAATAAAAGCTTTAGTTTTTATCCGATCAGTAAATACAGGTCATAGTGCAGGTCAATTATACATTTGACCTTGATTACTCCCAACATAGCAGACTGGTGGCCATCTTTGTTCCTGAGAGGGCACGTAACAAAGCACTGGTGACAAAGGTGGTTCTAGGAAGGCCATAGGTTGGTAGCCATAATAGGCTATGTGACATTTTAAAATGACCTTGACAAGTAGGTCAAATGCCAGTACGAATCTACAACATTTTTTACCATGCATAACACTTTATTTGTCTCGTAATAACTGCATCAATTTTTTTCATATCAGCTCCATATTTGGCACTGAGTAATTAAGTGCAGGTCAAGGTACAAGTTATGTATAATATTGACCCAGATTACTTCCAACATGGCCGACTGGTGGCCAAGTTTGTTCCCAAGAGGGCACATAACGTTGCATCTATAGCCGCAAGGATGAAATGCTGCCTGGATGACTCAAAGGTGGTTCTAGGAAGGCCATAGGTTGGTAGGCATAATAGGCTAGGTGACATTTTAAAGTGACCTTGTCAAGTAGGTCAAAGGCCAGTATGAATCTTTGACATTTTTTACCGTGCATAACTTTCTTTGTCTCACAATAACTGCTTCAGTTTTTATCCAATTAGCTCCGTATTCGATACAGAGTAAGTACAGGTTATATGTAATATTGACCCGGATTACTTCCAATATGGCCGACTGGCAGCCATGTTTGACAAGTAGGTCAAATGCTCACAATAACTGCTTCAGTTTTTATGCGATGAGCTTCATGTTAGGTACAGAATAAGTACAGGTCAAAGTACAGGTTGTATATAATATTAACCCGGATTACTTCCAACTGGCGGCCATATCGGTTGTCGTAATAACAGCTTCAGGTTTATTCGATAAGCTTCATACTCAATACAGTGTAAACATGGGTCACAATATATACTATGTATAATTTTAACCCAGATGACTTTAAATATGGCCGACTGGTAGCCGTGTTTGTTCCCTATGAGGATGTGTAACATTGTGTCTACAGCCACAAAGACAAAGGTGGTTTTAGAAAAACCATAGTCTGGTGGATATACTAAGCTAGGTAACATGACCTTGACAATTAGGTCCTATGTTGGTACGAATCTTTGACATTTTTACCTTGCTTAACACTTTTTGTCTCACAATCATTGATTCAGTTCTTGTCCGATCTCTTCATATTTGGTGCAGAATAAGTACAAGATATATATAATATAGACCTGGATCATTTCCAATATGGCCGACTGGTGGCCATGTTGGTTCTTGAGATTGTACGTCATAATAACATCTTCCGTTTTTATCCGATCAGCTTTATGTTCAGTATAGAGTAAGTACTCATCACAGTACAGGCTTTGTATATTAATTTTAACATGGGTTACTCCATTTTGGCCAACTGGTGACCATGTTTGTTCCCGAGAGGCACATGAGGTTGCGCTTATAACTGCAAAGACGAAGCACTGCTTGGACAATTCAAAGGTAGTTCTAAGAATTACGCAGTAGGTTGGTGGGTGTAATAGGCTGGGTGAATGTTAAAATGACCTTGACAAGTAGGTCAAATGCCAGTAGGAATCTTTGACATTGTTTGCTATGTGTAACACTTTCTTTGTCTTGCAACAACTGTTTCAGATTTGTTTGATCAGCTTCATATTCGTTACAGAGTAGATATAGATCAAAGTATAGGTTGATTATAATTTTGACCTGGATCATTTCCTAAGATGACTGACTGGTAGCTATCCTGGTTCTCGAGCTTGTAGGTCATAATAACAGCTTTAGTTTTTATCCTATCAGCTTCA
The DNA here is from genome assembly GCA_028565635.1 of Phoronis ovalis. Lineage (NCBI taxonomy): Eukaryota > Metazoa > Phoronida > Phoronidae > Phoronis > Phoronis ovalis. The sequence continues at coordinate 7,238 of JAOXYB010053545.1, forward strand.
TATTCGGGGCAGACTAAGTAGAGGACACAGTACAGGCTGTGTGTAATTTTGACCCAGATTACTTCTAATATGGCTGACTGGTGGCCATATTTGTTCCTGAGAGGGCATGTCACATTGCATTTATAGCTACAAAGACGAAGCTATGCTTGGACGATTCACGCATTGGACAGCACATACAGTAATTTTGAATAAGAGTATTCCACCAAAACAATGATAAACCAGGTTATAATGCATGATATATTCTATTCTTTTCTAATGTAATAAAGCAATAATGTTAAAAATATATAATCTTACACATTGGATGGGCATTAGACAAAAGTCTTGTTTGATGGAAATATATTAACGCAATCTATGTTAAAATGTCGAATTATAAAAATAACAAATTTAAACACGCGGTTGAAGTAATAAGGTAGTTTTCAAACAAGAAATCTCCAAGAGCTGTAATAATAATACTCATATTTTATACAGCGGTAGATTTATTACTATTTTAAAGTTTATTAGCACTTAATGTAAGTCAGATGTATTTTAAACATTATATATATATCATGAAAAAGTAGCAAAGCACCACTTAAGTAATTATACTTTCAAAATATTGTAAGATGTCAGACTATATCAACAGAAAAGGTTCATGAGTAGTAACTAACTATGAGTTGTACACTATGGTATATATCTTGATGTACGAGGATGGCATTAATAGTTTGATATCCTTGGTCTCGACTAATGTTGCTTAGAGGTCACTTAGAGATCTTAAGGTAATTTTTTAGGTGTGATAAAAAGTTATTCTCTATTTCCTATTATGACAAACAGTCAAAATTTATCCACATTGACAAGTACAATTAGATTTCACTGGTCATCTGACAAATAATGACCTTCATGCATTGACTAAAAATGTTTACCATATGTTTGCTAAATGTACGCACACACTGATAATTATATTCACCCCTAAACACATGATATACATAAGATTGAACCCCCCCCAAAGTTCACATTATGCGTAGGCTAATATCAACCCAATGTCACATACTTTTGTATAGGTTTACTCTGTAAGTGTTTCATTATTGTATTGTGTAAAAAGTGCCATATCTAGTGCAAAGTTATTATCTTAAAATGTTACTTATTTGTAGGACCACCACCAGAGTCACCTGTTGTCAATGGAATAAAAGTTCGCTTGAGTGGCAGCTACTCACAAACCTCAGGAAATGTTGAAATGTATTATCAAGGACAGTGGTATGGATTATGTGACAACACATGGGATGATAAAGATGCTACAGTTGTCTGTAAAATGTTTGGATTTAGGTATTGTATGAACTCACATGCAGTGTATGCCCTACACTGTAATTTCTCTTTCTTTGCTTTTCTCCAACAGTACACAGCAGTGGGGGGTACCCCCATGATACAATGCTCACACTTAAAACTCGGCAATGCTCGCTGCTCGCACTTAGCAAGAAAAATTAACAACCAAAAAAAAACGGTTGCCGAAACAAAATAGGTCGCCAAAAAAATTGACAACCAAAAAGAAAAAAAAACGTCCACAAAACAAAATAGTTAACAAAAATTAGAAAACAAAGCATAAATTGTCGCCATAGACAGTGCTCGCTGCTCGCACTTAACAGACCAAGGCAATGCTCGCTGCTCACACTTAACAGACTCCAATGCTCGCTGATCGTGATACCCCCTGTAGCCCTCAGAGCAGCACAAAAATATATGCCTGACTGAGTGTGAATTAAAATGTTTGTGATCGTGAAATATTTAGTATAGTGACGTTTGAATTGAAAAGTGTTAAATTACCAGTATAAGCTAATTTTTGTACAAATTATCAAAATCCCTTAATAGTATTTGAATATGAACAAATGTCCGAAAACACCTAGTAGAACGAGCCAAAACTTTATATTTCCAGATACACACTTGGTAAAAGATGTCGAGTTGAACTAAATAAATAAGTCACTTGAACTCTTTTTCACAATGAAACTAGAATTCCCTGTGGAAAACCTGTGCGTTCTTTTTTAAATATTCTTCGATATTTTACTGGATATGATGTTTTCCTAAAGTTTTAAATGAAAGCTTGTAGAAAAATGTGTTGAATTATGGCTACTAGTTAGTGTGGGATATCCACTGAGTAATTATACTCAGATATGTTGGGCATCTTGAATGATAAAATGAAACCTGTTAATACTGGAGTTTATGAAGATTTATTGATGTCTGAACAATGATAAACTTCCTCAATTTAATTCTTTTTCATAAGAATAACTTATTTCCGTGTACCTCTGTGAACATGGAATGTTTGGAAATTATAAAACTGCTAAACTTATTTCTGTAAACAGGGCAAAACCGCAAATGTTAGTTGCTGTGGAAATAAGGAAATTGTAGTATAACCAGTTAGATGTTATGCCTGTCACGCATACAAATGTTTTCTTTTTAAAAACATATTTTCCCTAAAATGGCTTACCAGGTCATATTATCAAATTTAAACTATATGTAACCCCAAGATTTGTAAAGGTTAGAGTACTACCTTTAAGTTTTTAAAAATGTACAGTTTTATATGTCTGTCTCTTCATTTTTATTGCTAACCCACAGGTTGAAATATATGTACACCTCCATGCATCCCAAAACCTTAATTATAGTCTTAACAGCTCTATGACATTTATGAAAATATCATTGTTTTTTATCCTATAATAGACGAGGTAATGCCAAACATAATTCAGCATATGGTTCCAGTTCTATAAGTGTCAGGTGGAATTCCATTGACTGTCTGGGTTATGAGAGTAGTTTAGCAGATTGTAGTTATGTGGATTCTGGTTATTCTTCCTGCTCAAGTTATAGAAGAGCTGGTGTGGAATGTTCCAACCAACCTGATAGAAGTAAGTAATATATGGCACAATTATCGGGTACTGGTGTTGTTTTTCTTTATCCTATCCATTTTTCTGAATAAACAGACTAAAAAACATCTTTTGATGCCCAATGTTAGTAACTTTTTGCACCAAAAATTTCCCACATTTCTAGAAATGAACAATATTAATCATAAAACTTAACTAATGAATTCACTCATGTTTAGTGTATTTGATGAGGAAAAAAAATTGGGTTTTGCCAGATGGCACAAAACAAACACATTAATTAATCATTTTACAAATGCAGCAGATCCTCAGAGGGACACTGTCATTTAAATAGCTATATTTGTATATGTTCTGCTCTTTTTAAGCTTTCATTTTTGCCTAGGTACATTTTGTGAAAAAATATGTGTTTACTTCAGGTATAAAAACAAGCTATATATTTCTTGTGCAGTTTCAAACAAAATGTGTTTATCTGTTTTTTATAACATGGTTGTTTTTCTATTCATTGATAATGATACTGAACTGTCTGGTATTTATGACTATAAGATGCACAATAAATCTGAATAGACAACTCATTCACTTCGTTTGCGAATAAACTTCGAAAATAGCTTAAAGGAAATTTTATTGATAATACAAACAAAATGTTGAAAAAAAAAATGAAAATGGTTTGCAGCCAAGGCTTGGACTCAAACACACTCCAAAGGACTGTTCCTTTAAAAATTATCTGATAGAGAAACCTATTGTCAGTATTGACCAGAAAACATTGCCGCGTCTGTATATGGCGAGGTGGAGCAATGAAGTGCACAATGCCATATGGGTGACTTATAATGGCGAGAAAAGGACTCTTAAGTAGCATGGGTCTAGTAACCGGAAGATGGGGGGGTTCAATATAAAATCAACAGGAGTGTTGAAATTGAGAAGCAATGGGGGAACCGGAGTATCTCAAAGTGCTGGCTCAAGATACAAACTACTGATTAAGAGTCTTAACTGCATGATTTCAGCTAATAGATGGTGGTATGTATAGCCAGACAAATGTACATCGGCTATTCATTTATTAGTATACTCATTTATTGAATATTACAGTATAATCTTAATACTTCAAATTTATGTCTAGTTCTCGGAGTCCGCTTGCACAGTGGAAGATCAGAAAGCGAGGGCATTGTTGAAGTGTTTCATAACAACAGTTGGCATCAAGTTTGTGACTCAATAAATGACGGTGCTGCACAAGTGGCTTGTTCTATGTTAGGATACAGGTAAGTACTTTATGTTTATTGATATAAAGATATTAACGAAATCCCAAAATGATGCGTTTGTTCAAAAGAGAATTAAGAAA
>JAOXYB010053556.1:0-11397 GCA_028565635.1 Phoronis ovalis
AATAGGTTCATATACAGTACAAAAATCACTAATAGCTAGAAGAACTAAATATACAGTAACTAAACACGCATATATATAAAACAAAAAGACCTACGGTCAAATAAAATAATATAATAATGTGCAAGGTACTTTACAAAGAAAACTATAAAGTAGTATCAACCCATATAATTTAAACTAGAAGTAGAACCAAAAACACTCAACAACTAGACTAACAAAGACGACAGCCACAAAATGTCATTACAATGAAAGAGTGAAAGTTAAACAAAAAGACAATTCCTCCAATGGCAATGTAAAGGAGACATATGTAAGCAGAGACTATGGCATACATTCAAGATTAAGGAATTGCGACTGAGCAACAATCTGGCACGGAAACTAAATATGTTATAACAAACAAAATAAAAACTAGTATCAATGGTGGAAATATCAAAATGTTCTCTAGAAGCTGTATTGTAAGCTACTCTAAGTTTATTAAAAGAGCACTGACCAGACCTATAAAAATCGAACCATAAGTAAGAACAATATAATGGAGTTATAAAACTCCGAAATAGCGAGATCTTAACAGAAGTAGAATAAAGGCTAAATTTATGAATGAGTGTATTAGCACGAATATGTAACGAGCGTGTACATTTTTTAATGAAAATTTGACCCAAATAACAATATTAATTAACAATACTAACAACTGAATCATTTATTATGCTTGATTTGCAGGAATTTGTGCCCTAATTCATACCATTCATGTGGATGTAATGTAAAAAAATAATATAATGCTCTTTATTGCATCCTTGAAATTCAACAAAGGCGCATACCTAATAAATGTGTTCTTCTGGATGTAATACCCCAGGTAAGATGAGGGATTTTAGTCTCCGTTTGTGAAGGGAATACAGTAACATAGCAAATTACCGCAAATTACTCATGGTATGGATGGTACTGCATAAATCCCTAGAATCACACAGACTTTTTACAAATTTAAAATTTTGAAATTCCCTGTAATGTACTTTGAACTTATAAAGAAAAGAAAAAATATTTTTCTCTTAAACCAGAATTTTCTCTATGCTTTTGCTGTGATATTGCCATCATTCCGAGTTTGACAACAATTCAGGGGAGGTAATTCATAAGTGCAATTGAACTAGAAACAAGGGAGATGACTGCAGCAAGTATTCCAAGTGTTAAAACGCTACTAAAACGCTTGAAATGCATGTTTACCAGTTGTTACCATGTTATTTCGAACTTAATCATAAATTTTGGTAAGTTGTGAAAAAATGAAAGTAATAAAACAATTTCTATTAAATGAAAATGATTTCCATGGCAACGGATTATGATTTTATTACTTGATTTTTTTATAACTTATGCATGTTAAGCCTACAATAGTGAAAAGGATCCAATCGCTTCCGGTGCAAAATTCGGAAGAAAAAGAGTTAAACACCCTATCAAAATTTGTGGCTATCAGAGTGCACAGAGGCGTACTCCTTTGACTTGCTGCTCAGCAAGCATAAAAGGATCTCCGGATGGCAAGTCAGAACTTTTGCAGGGAGATAACCAGAATAGGATATTACAACACATTTTATATTTTACAGAGTATTACAACACGGCAGCTTACCATTAATAGAAGTGAAAAATAAAACATTCCCACCAGAATTTATATTAGACAGAACAACTCCAACACATGTAACGTTAGAACTTACAGAAGAGGACAACAAGGTGGACAATTACTATGACATTCTTCAACCATTACCAGGGATGTGGTATGGAGTAGCCTATAGAAAAGCCGAAGCAAATAAAAAGATAGAACAAAAGGTATACAGTAATTTTTTGTGGTAAATCTAAGGACAGGAATTGAGGTGATGGTGTTTGTAATCGGTTTTGCAAATTTCTTGAATAAATTAATTTAATGCCGAGTATTGTGGTAGTGTTTATCTACTGCATGACTTAAGCATTTGGATATAACATGACTGTTTAAAAATAACAAAAACAACAACGGTCTAAACTTAGACTACAATTAATGTCTTACTTCTATGTTCCTGAAATAATTTACAAATGGATGAAGTGGCAAAATACAAAATAAGTAGTTCTACGTTTCAGAACCTCAATGTGCAATTTCAGGAACCATCCTTGTTTTAAGTAATAATTATGTGGTTTGTTCTGTTCATATTTCAGGGCTTGAGTGGTGCCGACTGCACATTTGACATGGAAGTTGGTTTGTGGACAGAGACGTTAATGAACATTGAAGCTTTATCTATAAGCAAGCCAGTAAAAATTGTTGTAACACCAGGAAGTCAAAGGATATTTAAGTAAGTGTCAGCAAAATGTCAAATATAGCAAGTACAGCCATTGTCTGTAAAAAGTATTTACAACTTAACATTCATGAATTTATGTATAGAGTGTTTATACAATGTTGTGGAATGTGACATTGCTTAGATCAGGCTTTGTGATGTAACAAAGTTTAGTTTTGAGGATAAGAATAACTTATAAAACAATAACTCCACCTATTTCTCAGCTGTGGGTACCCTGTTATATCATCACTAACTGATTCCAGATCACAAGTTGATACTTTGACTAAACTGTTTGCATGCACTTATAGTGAAGCCAATGACCATGAAAACATAAATGTTCCCAGCATACCGTGAATAAACAATGACACTGCTGCACAAAGCTGGCACATTTTATTCACAATAGGTGACATGCATAATATACATGTATAGTCTATGGTTACATAAATCATGAAGTTACAGTACTTTAGAATAACTTAGGACTTCAACTTTTTTGGTTCCTTCCGTAAAGATTTTAAACATGAATACTAATTTTGTTTAACAAAAATAAATTGGTTTGATTGGTTTTATGAATGAACCAGCATTCACATTTCTTGTGGAGTAAACAAGCGTAATTTTACTACAGTTGTGACGATTAATGGACAGTTTAATTATAAACATTCTTGTTGCAGTAAGCTTGATTAGTTTTAGATACAGTGTCTGTAAAAGAAAAGTTGCTCAGAAACACTGATAAGAATATAATTACTAACACATGGAAATATGTGTAAACATTGATCTTATAAATAATTTTTCGAAAATTTGGTCCTTTCAAAGTAAATTAGTATAAAATATGAAAGGATAGCTGCATGGTTCAAAAATTATATCTTTAATTTGATTATAATTTTAGATTTGACATCCCTGAGACAACGTGGAACTATGATGTCCGCATGCTTTCTTGTACCTATGCAGACTCTGACCCAGATATTAGATCTAGTAACAGCACTACTTGTAAACTACTTATGGGAGTTGGTAGCAGCGTGCTTCCTCATATTTTTAGGTGACTCGGTAGTTTTTAACAGACTGGGAGAAAACTTTGTTTTGCTATGTTATACTTGTTTGTCAGTCTGGGAGTATGGTTTACAGCATATTATTGTCAGTGGTGATTTTAAAATATGCCACCACACTAAAATTAATAGTATACTCCCATACCAGTCTTTTGTTCCCACATGTTTGCTTGTCCTTGATAAGCATACACTGTTTACTGTTGCATGCTGGATTAACACATTAGCGAAATTAATTCTTGCAGTCGTTCATAGTGAAAATCTGTCAGACTCAAAATTCAATTTTTCAAAGAGGCTCTCTTTTACGATAATTCCCAGCATGCAATATGGTACACTGTGTTTTAATTATAATCCATTATTTAGTTCAACATTAGTTTTCACTTTTGTCCAGAGATTTACGTACAACTGCAAACAACTGTTAAATGGAATGTTGTGTTTCAGGGTCTGTGAAGATGATTGCAATTTCACTGTGCCATCCCCTACAACTACGGATAAGCAATATATTGTCCTTCAAAATTACGACAGTTGGGACATTGTTGCAAACATCTTAATCAATACTGATGGTAAGAATTTAGATATTAATGTCAAGTCCAAAATTTTCCATAAGTAACCCAGTGTTACTGTAGCAAAAAGAAGTATACATGATGCATAAAACTATTTAGAGTTTTTTTTGGGAAAAAGTTAGCATTATCATATTGATAAAATTATTGGTGTGTATTTCATGGCATGCTTTAATGTTCCAACATGAGTAACAAAATACCACTATATGAAATATGTGTTGAGGATATTAGATGCTTATACTTGTTTATTTTTAATTTTAATGCATTGTGCACTGCTTCTGGGCAGCACTATAAAACTGTAAATAATATAATTTGCAAATACTTCCACCATCTTGAAAGAAGGCCTAGTTGTAATCAATCTGCAACTAAAAGAACTCAAAAGATTGCCCTGGGTTTATTTACACAGCAGTTGTCTGATTAAAATAATTTTTAGTTTTTAGCAAATAACAGTAAATTATGCTCTAACTATTCAGAAGCAGACCGATGTTTAGTCTTTCTACGTTCAACCTTTGAACAATAACTTTAGGAAACAAATAACTCCATGACTAGATCATTTTGTTGCTTTTTCAGAATGTGCATTGATTGGAAACAGTTGGTTAGATTTAACGTGTGGTTACTTGGGAAAAATGAACCGTTTACAGTCCAACAGTGATGTCTTCACCGTGATTTATTCCCTGTACATGCATCCTAGTAGTTATGAAGTGGCAAACACTTTACGTCTGAATGATACACTTGTGTTGTTAACAAAATTTGATATAAGACAGGCTAAAGATGTTGGGTCAACATTGCTAATGAAACTCTTCATATCTGACATAGAGGTGAGAGAGCCATGGAAATTCAGCTGATTTAAATGCAGTAGTGAAATTTAGTTGTTAAAGTCTTACGCCTAACACTGGGAACCTTCTTGCTTCTAACTTTGGGATGTAAGAGTTGCTAAGTGGTTATTGTTAACTAACACCCATTATTTTGTTGAAATGTTGCTTTCAGAGACCTGGTCGGCAAGGGGAAAGTGTGCTAGTATGTCTTCAAAAAGGTGCTGTTCCCATCTTTGACAACAAGGTTGATTGTGCTGATCCTAGAATGGTTAATACTACCAGCAGCAGTGTGACACTGTATATACCCTATCCTGAAGCAGGAGAGTGGTTTTTGGCTTTGGAGGCTCGCTGTTACACCTGGGATGGACAAGGGTATTTTAAAAATTGTATTAAATGCAGTTATGTTGTTTTAAATAATAAATTAATTAAGCTCTTGCTTTTGCGAGATGACGAATGAGAAAATCTTTAAGAAACCAAGCATATATGCAAAATGCATGAAGTCTTATTCATAGTATGTGAAAGTCTTAATTTATAGCAGGTTATCTTATTAAAATCCAAAAAGGCCTGCCGGCTAGCTCCATCTAGTGAAGAATGCAGTATCAATGCTGAATCTTATAGTTTATCTTATTCTTTTGCTGTTTGTTGTTACAACACATGAAACACAATAGAGCTTTAGCATGGAAATCAATGCATTCAGTATAATTCTTGATATTGTAGAATGATTGTAGAACCTTGCGAGAAGCCAGTTACAACAGGTTTTTTATTGCAAACATCCCCATGTGTAGAAGGAGGGTGCGGAGGTCATGGAGACTGTCTGTATCTTAATAGCGAAACTGTACTGTTCTCTGCATGTCATTGTAATTCAGGTAGGTACTGTTTCTAACTTAATAAAAATATGAAATCTTGTATTCAATCGCTGAGTTGTGACCTAGTGGTAGATTAGTTAATAAATGCATTTTTTATATTAAGGGTTTTTATTGTTGTAGTAATAAGTTTCAGAAGATTTATTCTGCTGCAGATTTGTCCTGATTTTATTGCTGTGCTTACTGCCAAGTTTCCAGTAGCCTTCCATAGAATAGATGCTTTCGCCTAAGTTGGTGCAATACTTTTAGGAAATGTATAATCCCTCGAGACTCTGTCAGCAGTATGAGCATATAAATGGATGCTTAGACCTTACTTTTTGAAGTTCAATCTTATATTGTAGAGTTGAACTTTTTTAAATTTAGTACACACAAGAAGGTTTTTTTTACCCATAATGCTGATAAAATAAGTAGCTACAAATGAATAATTTAAATTATTTAGATTCTGCATGGGGATAAGCACTCCTTACAATCTTATTCATAGTCACTAGAAGAAACAACTGTAGAGTTGTACGAGACTTGGTCCAGAGCAGTTCTAGAAGAAATTCCTTCGTTGGGGAGATACTTGTCATTTTGTTTTGCTTTGTCAGAGATCTCCAGGAGATAATGATATTTTTTTTTTCGCCTTTGCTAAATAGTAACTTTATTGGCAATGTCCCCAGGAATGCTACCCTTGTGCTCGCTATAATTATCGCACCTTTCAGAAGTTTTGCTCTAGTGACTATTAATAACACTGTGAGGATATTCACATTAAATAACAACACACACACACTTTGTCTTTTTGTTCATATCTTTTTGTTCATATTATTGTATTATTTTAGGTTGGGAAGGCTATGGCTGCACAGATGACACCAATGCCAAGTCCGATTCTCTACAGATAGCATCAGTGCTTTTACTAACTATTAGTAATGGATTGTTCATCCCAGCGATTGCTGTTTCAGTTATAAGGAAACATTATATGGAAGCAATTGTGTACTTTTATACTATGTTCTTTTCAACAGTAAGTTTGCTAGTTTTAAACAGAGAGGTGTAGAAAAACTTGACTGGTACTGGTGCATGTACTGGTAGCGTGTTACTTGTACTGCTACGGGTACTGCTAGTCTGTTACTGGTACTGTAACAAGTACATGTTAAAGTATAATAATAATGTAGTTTAATGTTGGTAGTTGCTGCCAATTTTTAAGTACTCTGTATTTCTGCTCTAGGTTCACCACCGATATATAAATTTCTTTTTCTACGAGTGCCTTCCACTTTCCATACAACTAAAAATGTGGAACCATTCTATTCTGTTTCATAGTGTTGTAAAGATTTAATTAAATTATAAATTTATTGTATATTATTATAATAATTGATTGTAACTTAATATGCACATAGGTTACTTTATTTTCTTGCTTTCAGTTCTACCATGCCTGCGATAGCAGCGGATCTTACAAGTTCTGTCTCCTTAAATATGACGTGCTCTCATTTTGTGATTTCTTTGGTTCCATGCTGTCTTTCTGGGTTACCTTAGCAGCCATGACTCGACCACCTCAGATTATCTATGCTATGTTAGGCATGGTAGGAGCTTTAGGGATTGCTGTGTTGGTACAGAATGACCGGCATGGGCTATGGACATTTGTTGTGCCATTTTTAGTAGGAGCTGCAATGATGTTTTCTTCGTGGGTGCGTAAACAGTTTTTAAAACTTATTGGCTTACGGAAATGTTTACTGAAAGGTTTTATAATTCTGCTTATAAGGTTATTTGAATTTTTGCAAAAAGATTTAATTGTTTCATAGGAATCCTCTGATTTGTTTGGATGGACAATTCGCACTTTCTGTGGTCAAAACAGAAATACAGTAGAATTGTTGTTTGAGTTTGGACTCGTATAAGTTTTGAATCCTTCTGCAGTAATTTTTAGAAACATATCAGGCCGATTTCTTATGTCTCGACTTTTCTAAGATTATTGATAAATTAAACTATGTAACCTAAGAAATCGGCCCAAGGTATGTGTCATACTGTAATTATTAATGTCTTTTTCTATGCTCTGTATATTTTCTGTTTCAGATTGTGAGATGCAAGACAAGAAAGCAGTGTTATCCCAGTAAACGAAAGTGGTTACTATTCTTTTTGCCCGGTGCAGGACTAGCTGCTGTTGGGCTAGTATTATATGCTTTTGTCGAAACTACAGACAACTATTTTTATATACATAGTATATGGCATGTGACAATGGCCCTTTGCATTGTGTTTCTTTTGCCCCCAAAGAAGAGTGCCGAGGACAAATCTTGTGATGATAGAGAACTGAGAGAGCCTTTTGCATACGATGAGGAACCTGACGATCATTTTATTTCTAGTGCTCCCCAAGAACATAATGAACCTATAATGTCTATTGTTTCTGAAGACTGTAACGCACCTTGTAGATCTACTGCTCGTGAAGAACTTAACAAACCCTCAGCGACTGCTGCTGCCAGGGAAAATGAATGTTCTACCCCTATTGTTGTACCCAAGGAAAATAATGAACCTATTATGTCTACTGCTCACAGCAGAGAAGATAATGTAAATGCTGATGCTACAGAGGAGCAAGCCACACACTAGTATGTACCGGTAACAACTGTTAAGCTAAGATTAGCTGCATACATTCAAAAATATGTATATAAATTTAGTGTCTGGAAATAATACAGAGATACATAAAATTAGATTTTATAATGAATTTATATTGTTTTCATTTTTGTCTTTAAAAGATATACCAGAAACCAGTATTGTGATAATTGTATTTTGTAATCAGTTAAACAATGATCATGGCTGCCATTGTAAAACTGTTGTTTATAGTACAAAAGCATGTGACCCTCCTTAAGGCATTTTGTATTATTTTTATTATTTTAGATGTTGTTTTGAATTTTACACTTTTGTTGCACTTTAATGTGATGTGAGCTTAACTTCTTTAAAATATAATCATTAGCTTTGGATTATCACTTAAATATCTGTTGGTCCTGTCTGATAACCTTCCTTACTGCAACAAAATACCAGCTACTAATTAAAAGGGAAAATGTTCTATAAAGCTTAGATTTGATACCTCCATGTGATGTGGCTTTTCGTTTGGAAGAACACCACATCTTCGCAATGCCAAGGAATATTCTCACATACATTCCTATATTTGTGAGTCTAGAGGGTATACGAAGAGACGATCTCTGCGTTCGGAGGATGGAACACAATAGAGTGAAGTCATTTGAATCCTCAGCCATCCATCATATTAATATGGTATAAGGATAATTGATTTCCCAAACTACTTCTGCAATAATTTCATGTAACCTAAATCATAAAAATTTTCCAAACATTGTGCAAAGAAAATTACCTGTTAAGAACTGAAAATTATTATGTATCCTACTTTCAGTTAATTTTTCCTGCAGGCAGGAACACCAAAATTCTTTGCTACAATTCCACTTTGTAGATGTTAGGTGACAAAATTCAAAGCTTTGCCCTAGCTCAAATAATCCTGTCAAATTTTCAATCTGTTGCACAATGATTTCCCTTTCAAACAAAAACAACCAAAAAAGCCAGCTTGAAAGAGAAAAAAAGAAATAAATTTAAGGTTGCTGGATCAATAATTGTGACCTTATGCCATATGAGATGCCCAGGCACTTCAAGCCCCATTTAGTATCCAATGAAAAATTGGACCAGGCATTTTTCCTGGCAAATTTTGCACAGGCACTTGCATTATAATTAAGATAGTACGAGATGTGGCAGCCAGGTTCTGTTGTTTTGGATGGCGTATGTACAAATGTGATGTGTCAGCAAACTTATAGGCACCTTACTTGCCATTTTGCCCGTCAACCAGAGTGACATCATTTAGTATTCCATGATTCTGATAACTATTCAGACCTGTATTCTATATTTCTCTGTTGATTACCAAAACAAGACAGATTCCAACAACTAGAAAGTGAAGCAGCAATAAATTTATGAAACATCTTTTGCAAGTAAAATATTTCAGTTGGTTAAAGTGTATAAGCATAATTTGAAAAAAAAACAAAGAATATAATTGACCATCTATGTATCTTACCCAATCAGATTTGCTAAATCACATCACCTGTTGGCCCCTGATAAGCCTATAACAAAAGTTGTAATGGCTACCTCCTGCATTGTCATTCACGTGCTGCTTTGAAAGTCATGGGAGTCGCAAAATGAGAATGTTTGACTTTTATTGTATAGTGTTCAGTAAAAACTTTACATTTAATTCGCAAACTAAATATTACAACTGTATGATAAAACAGTGAAATCTGCGTATAAATGTATAAACAACAGACTAACTTCAACAACATCTAATTAATGTTTTATTTTGTAGGCTCTATTTACAAACTTGTATCGCAACATAAGCTGTAGTTACATCAGAAGTGTCAATCAAAATCTACTATTTATCAGTTTTACTAGTACTACTGCTTCCAGAAGGTTCTTCTGTTCTTGCTTTCATTCTTTGTATAAAAGTTTGACTTCTATTTTTTCTAAATTGCTCAAACGGATCTTTCATATTCATCCCAACTCCTTTGTACATGTCCATTCTATCTCTGACATCGCCTTGCTCGACTGGATCTATACGACCTTGCTCTTCTGCACCCAAACCAGCACCACTCCAGCCTGTAAATAAAACATACATTGATACAACTGTGCACAGAGATTTATTGATGTGTGCTCGAGTAATGTTACACTTGATTTACAATATATACAATATAATCTTGGTCTATAAGAGCAGGTTGGCCTTTGGCACTTAGTTACTAAATCAGTGTGCTGATATTAATCATACTTAGAACAGTACAGACAGACAACTTCTGACTTAAAAAGAATAACATTATAAATTTTCTCAGACCACACCAATTTTTTTCATAAAGTCAAAAGCTGCTTTTATTGTTAAAAATAAATGAGCCATAAAGCTTGTTGGAATCGGAAATATTTAGATTTTCATGAAACGGCAATCATATAGTGGAATTTACTTGAATCTGTTACTGTAACAGTAGTATAAATACAGAATTGTACAATATAACACTTATATTGGTACAACACGCTCACCCATTTTCTTCATTAACATATGACCTTTGTTTTCACCACCTATCCTCGAGTCCAGACTTGTAGTATGTTGGAAGCCACTGAAAAGAACAACAGGTTGTCACTAGTTTACAATTGGCTAATTTGCTCCTGAATTACTGCTGATAATAACAAGACATTGTAATACTTAAATACTGTGAAATGTATAATGTTACCTGACGCACTAGATTACAAAAGAGAAACAATTGAGTACAAGAGTAACGACAAAATTGTACCTATCAACTCATTTCTATGCAGAGTGCCACTGATAACGCAAACGCATAATTATAGAAAAAAACAAAACTTACATCATGTGCGGTGGTGTTTCACTTCTAGAACGTGACCTTCGGCCTCGTCTTACTGGTGACATCGACCTAGATCGTGACCTTGAGCTTCTACGATATGGTAATGGAGATTGAGAACGTTGTCGCCGACGTGACGGTGGACTACGCGACTTAGAACGCCTCTGATAGGGAAGTGGAGAGGCGGATCGTGATCTCGACCTGGAAGACATCAATTCTTGTTAATAAAATCATTAATTTTTAATGGTTAATTCACCTCATCTGAAATGCCACTACGCTAATTTATGTATTACAAATGCTACAACAAGTGCAACACTGTATAATTAATGACAGGAAATCTCCAAAGGTTGCTAGCAATGGGATAACACCAAATGACACTGTGACAGTGAATACAAGGCAGCTCAATAGCTCCTTTTACAGCTAACTAAAGGCCTGTTCCCATTGTTAAGCGCGCTCAACTTGGTGGCTTAAATAAAGCCCTCAAAAAATAAAGTACGCATGTTT
>JAOXYB010053567.1:0-11397 GCA_028565635.1 Phoronis ovalis
GGCTAGATGTAAATAATAATAAAAGTTGAAAAATCAATTAATCCCTAATTATTAATGACAACATCAAACTAGTACGGTATATAGCCTCAAAGGTAATCAAAATGACCATTGTGTAACTTGATAAAGCAGCATTTAATCCTAATAACGGTAAAACAGCAAGACTTACCTAGTCATTTCACTATTAACATGATTGTGCCGTTTAACATAAGTCCATGGTTCCTTTTGCCGTAAAGGTTCGTGTCTCGACCACCAACCATATTCCTGTGATCGGTATAAAGGGATTCTATACAAATCTATAGATCCTACAATGATATAATGCCCACATTGAATACAATTTTATGTTAGTAGCAGTAGAGTCTGAAATGCTAAAGATTTATTTAATAGCCGAGAAGCTTTACTTGTCCAATATAGTTCGAATTGCGCTATCTTTAAGTAAATATATGTTTTGAATTTCAAAAAGCAGTGTCATCCGTACTGTAATCACAGTTGTTTTTAAGTTTATAGTAATAACTATCAAATGAGACTACTTTTTAAATATTGCTTGCAAAAATAAACTAAATATCAGCAGATAAAAGTATGCAAACAGTATTCCCCTTAACAATTCGTTGTTTTTTCACATGAATCTACTTGCTAACCAGTGCTAAATGTGTGTATAATTATTTGATAAAAAACCCTATCATTAACAGTTTTGCTTCCAATGTGGCGAATTTATACCTTTAATTGTTTAGGAAAACATCGATCTGTAAAACGTTTCAAGTTGATTTGCTTTAGTTCTCTATGTTTACTCTGGGTATAATGGGGTATAATTATTTATGATTATCGCAAGTCAATTATATAATTTTATCCCAGCCGTGAATTTTGTCCGTATTTACAAAAATACGGCTCTTTTCATTTTTGAAGGGAGCTGATGATCTCACCTTCTGTATTTCTTGTATGTTTTGTTCTAAGTCTTTTAAATTCCTTATTTGAATCTTGAGGGCCTGGTCCGTATCCCGAAGTCTGGTTTATGGGTACCATGGAAGCCCTCTTGGGTTCACTCAAAGGTGGTAGCTGTATGCTATCTGCTCCATAACCCGGAACTGGATATCGGGGATATTTTACTCCTTCTCGTATCGTATTTTGATATCCCTTGTATGTAACACCAAACCAAGCCATACTTGACAGTGTTGTAATATTTTTCCAATGGCAAAAACGAGTAAATTTAGGAAATGTTGCCTAAATTAGCACAAACTGGAACACGCGCGTATACCCGGAAGACTGTTGCCAAGGACGCATTGTTTACATCACATACATTCGCGAGTTCCACAGTTTTATTCAAAAACAAATTTAAAGCAATAACTTTATAGTAATTTTTAAACAAAGTTTGTAAATGTTTCTCAAATAAGATTTGTTTGAAATTACGTAGAAATTCTTTAATTTTCCCTCAAAAAGAGCTCTCATTTCAGCGAGATTGTGTAAACGAGATTTAGCCGCCATATCTGCAAAGTACACGGTGATCTTGGTAATTTGATCTCGAAAATCGGACAACATCTCATAGTCCGATAGTTAATTTTCTTAAACGTTTCGTGCATACCATCTAAAAATGAGTGGCGGAGCTGGAACAATTGCATTTGACGAGTTTGGTCGTCCTTTTATCATTATCAGAGGCCAAGAAACTCAGAGGAGATTGACAGGGTTAGATGCTCATAAGGTAATTTCTCGAACTTTCTTGCCTCCTGTTTAACTGTAAAACTTAGGGTGTGTACTAACAACCGGCCCAAAGTATGTAGATCATTACATTGCAATGCACGTCGTTGTGATCGATCAAGTTCGCTTGGCAATAGTCCTAGCTTCATGACCCTAATTACTACTATCGTTTACTTGTAAAAGTTGTGGCGAAGCCGTCGTAGGGTCATAGCCCAGATTGTGAGATGGTAGAAGATGTCGTCTTGCCCTTGCAAGTTGGACATTTCCGTTGACGGTTGGTCTCAGTGGTAATGGAATTGTATGATCAGTCACCTTGTATTAATGAAGCTTCAAGTGACATAACTCAGTATCATACACAAATATGACGACAATTTTGCTTTGAATTTATTGATTTTTTTGTCACACGGTGTGTTTTTGAAACAAGCTAACTTCTACTGGGCTATGACCCTATGGCTTCGCTGCAGGCAAGCGATAGTAATCACGCATGTGGGTTGTGGCATAGCATAGTATCCCTTCAATGAGTTTATTTTGGACAGTTTTTTTTTTATTACAGTCTCATATCTTGGCAGCCAAGACTGTCTCTAATACATTAAAAACATCATTGGGCCCGAAAGGTTTGGACAAAATGATGGTCTCACCCGATGGAGATGTAACGGTTACTAATGATGGTGCCACCATATTATCTATGATGGAGGTTGAGCACCAGATTGCAAAGTTAATGGTGCAGTTATCGAAGTCACAAGATGATGAGATAGGAGATGGAACTACAGGTGTTGTAGGTGAGTATGTGTCCATGTATTATCTACATATATAAAACAGATCAAACCAGCCTGAGTTTCTAGTAGGACACTGTTATTGACTTGTTGAATCTGCTTGATTTTCTGCATTGCAGTCTTGGCTGGGGCTTTACTGGAACAAGCTGAGCAACTGTTAGACAGAGGCATCCATCCAATCAGAGTTGCTGATGGGTATGAAATGGCAGCCCAAGTTGCAATTCAACATCTTGACACGATATGTGACAATTTTCCATTTGACAAGGAGCAAGGCAGAGAAAAACTAATACAGACTGCCATGACAACTTTAGGGTCTAAAATGTGAGTAATTTTTTATCAGTTATCTACTAAAAATCAAATTATTTATGCAAAGATAGCTTGGTATAAAATGTAATCTGTTGTAGCATGGTTATAACGGAATTCCTATCAGGTTTTTGCTCAATAATCTGTTAGGCCAGACCCCATGCTAAATCAAATCACTCAGAACCATTGTCAAGTCTTTGTCCATAGACTTGTCTCACTGATAGGGGTGGTACATACCATTGCTTTCATTTGTTTTAAACCCATTGATATTGCAGTAAAAAGCTGAAGTTTATTTGGCATAAACATAAATTAATTGAATATCACCTCAAGTAACTAAAGATCAAACAATGAATGTAAAATTTGAGTAACAGTGGTGGTACATACCATAGTGGTGCATAGTTATTCTTGAAAAATATCTTACATATCCAAGGAACTTGAAAAATGTTTTACTAATTTTGCAAGCGTGTCTTACGTCTTATAAATAATATGGATGAGGTAACTGTAGCATAAAAACTATCTCTGCCTCTGACATATTTGAATTCTAGAATGTTTGTAGCCTCACAGGGCCTTCATGCAAGATGATAGCCTATACTTTTTGTGCATGTCTATTACAGAATCAATCGTTGCCACAGACAAATGGCAGAAATTGCTGTAGATGCTATTATGGCAGTTGCCGATTTGGAAAGAAAGGATGTTGATTTTGAACTCATAAAGATGGAGGGAAAAGTTGGTGGTAAATTAGAGGATACCATGCTTGTCAAAGGGGTAATAGTTGATAAAGATATGTCACATCCACAAATGCCAAAGGTAAGTCGCTACCTATCTATAAGCAAGATTACCTGCAAGTACTTCTAAAATTGGTGTATGAATATAAAAAATAAACATTCTGGTATTTATTAGAAAGAAATACGGATAGAGAGCCTTAATCTTAAAAAATGTGTAACAATATATTTAATATAGTGTAGGTCTTCTAAAAAGTGTTTTTGTTTGTAGAACTGTATAAAACATTACCTTCAAACCTTTATTACTTTTTAAAATGAAGCTCAATTTTCAGTTTAGATATTTTTTGAATCATTGTTGTTGTATGATGGTGGTTGGAAATCATTGTATAATTCTGTCCTATGTTCCATTACAGTCTGTGAAAGATGCAAAAATGGCTATCTTGACCTGTCCATTTGAACCACCGAAGCCAAAAACTAAGCACAAGCTGGATATAACATCTGTAGAAGACTACAAAAAATTAAGAGAATATGAACACCAAAAATTTGATCAAATGGTCAAACAGGTACTAGATCCATGCTAGTAGTGTTTACATGTACCTGCAATTGCTTGCTGAGGATTTGTTACATTGCATCGGTGGAGGATCCAACTGATGTATTTTTTTGAACAATTTTATTGATTTATTGTTTATTATTATTGATGTGCATGATCTTTCTTACAAAAATTCATATCCTGTCTACATTCAAAACATTGTATGTACAACAGGTAGTTTGGCTATGGGTAAATCTTTTGAATACAGCATCAGTGTGTTTTTAAATTGTGGTATTCAGTGATTTGTAACTTAAAACAAGTTCTGTTCATTTCATAGGTAAAAGATACAGGTGCAAACTTAGTTATCTGCCAGTGGGGATTTGATGATGAGGCCAATCACTTACTGCTCCAAAGGGAACTGCCTGCTGTAAGATGGGTTGGAGGACCAGAAATAGAGGTAGGAATGGCCTTCTTTTGTGACCTGTAATTTGGTGTGATGATAATGATGCTTATTTGATTATATGTTTGACCTGAGTATACATCGAAAATATGTATGCCGCTTAGGTGTCTGTCCTCTACCACAGTAGACCATAGTATACAGCACGTCAATTAAAAGGAACTGACCAAATGATCACAGTTGTATGTGCATGGTATAATCGGAATTCCTTGCAGGTTTAATTAGTAACCTGTTAGGCCAGACTCCATGCAAGATTAATCCACTCAGAACCATTGTCAAGCCGTTACCCATAGGCTTGTCTCACTGATAGGAATGATACACTTTCTGCATTATTATACAGGCAGAGTATTTGTATAATATGATATAGATGTTGCTGATTTATAGCAAGAGTGTTATATAAAAGCAAGCATGCAATTTTATCTATCTTGTTCCAGCTTATTGCTATTGCGACAGGTGGCCGTATTGTGCCAAGATTTGA
The DNA here is from genome assembly GCA_028565635.1 of Phoronis ovalis. Taxonomy (NCBI): domain Eukaryota; kingdom Metazoa; phylum Phoronida; family Phoronidae; genus Phoronis; species Phoronis ovalis. The sequence goes on from JAOXYB010053567.1 coordinate 4,949, forward strand.
GGAGTTGACAACAGAAAAGCTAGGTTATGCTGGTATTGTTAGGGAAATCTGTTTCGGCACAACAAAAGACAAAATGTTGGTTATTGAGGACTGTAAGAATTCACGTGCTGTCACAATCTTTGTTAGAGGAGGCAATAAAATGGTAGGTGTGAAGATAGAAAATGTGCTCAATTACATAGTTAATTGGTGCATGATCACAGGGCAGATCTATTCACCTGCGGTTTTACAATGCACCATGCAGTGGCACAGGTATTTTCTAAATACTTTAGAACATACTATTGATTCTATTTATAAATTTGAATATAAAAGTGGTTTAAAGCTTTTTTGAATCAAGTAGCAGAAATAACTTACATTTATAGCTTAGATGTTTAAACTATTACGAAAAATTAAGGAGAAACAGAATGGTGAGAATTAAAATTACTCGTTTGATATTACCATTGCATTTTCTGTAATTTTGCACACAAAAAAATGGGTAGCTCACATTGTAAAAATATTTCGTAAAAGAGGAGAGATAACCAATTTTTGATTAATAACTCTTCATCGAACTACTAGAATATTCAAACTAGTAGAAAAAGTATGGTCCCCTTCTTCACTCCATCTAATAATGTATGGATCTGCTATCATGCGTATCACTATTGAGAGCCATAACAAGGCAACATATTTTATGCTATGTGCATTGTTTTGTCTACAGATAATAGATGAAGCAAAGAGGAGTTTACATGATGCACTTTGTGTAGTACGCAATTTAGTCCGAGATAATAGAATCATCTATGGGGGTGGAGCTGCAGAAATATCATGTTCTGTTGCTGTTGGAAATGCTGCTGATAAGGTATGTTTTAAACATCATAGGCATTCATGTTGTGCTAATATAGAATAGAGTTATTCAGCAACTTCGTGTGTTATCCTGAAATTGAAATTATGAGAAAAATTGATAATTTTGGTAGAGGGGACAAAAGTGTAAAGGAAATTTAAGAAAACTATTAATCTGAGTAGCTGCATTGTATCAGTTTTTATGAGGAACACATTGTGTTTATTTAGGCTGTTTTTATATACACAAAGTGCATTAGACCTAGGTGTACTTTGTTTTTCGTACTTATTAAATATATAGGAAAACCTATAGACAGTATGCTACAACAAAATACTGATGTTGTGTTAAACTGGGGTGTAACAGAAAACAGGATGCACATACTTTACTATAGCTTGTCTAATCATCAATTCCAGGTTTCAACTTTAGAACAGTATGCCATGAGAGCCTTTGCTGAAGCCCTTGAAGCAATACCACTAGCTTTAGCAGAAAATAGTGGTTTATCACCTATTGAAACATTAGCTGCAGTGAAATCTCAACAGGTCAAGGAAAGTAATCCAAGGCTTGGCATTGACTGTGCGGGTAAAGGAATAAATGGTAAGAATGTCAGTAAATATGTAAATTCTGTTTTGTTTTTGAATTTAACATGTTATATTTGGTTTTTGGATAATGTGTTTGGATAGCATTTATGTGTTTATTCAAGTGGTAGTACAGCTTATGGAATTGGTATCAAAAGTTTAGTTCCATGATTTGCACCATCAGTGTTCTTAGAGGTGAATAATAAATTGTAAACTTTTGTCTTGTAGATATGAAAACACAGCATGTCATCGAAACTTTAACATCGAAGAGAGCTCAGATTATGTTAGCTGTTCAATTGTGTAAAATGATTCTAAAAATAGACGATATTCGAGAAGATCAACCAGGAATGTAGTTACTTCAAGGACAAACTGATTTTTGTGTGAATACTGTATATGTAGCTCGGTTTGATATGGTTATTTGACAATGTAAATGGAACACGGATGGTATGGAGTATGATTTCATAAACATCTCTGAGAGTAATTTGTACAACTTAGCCATCTATTAATAATAATAATAATGTTCTCATTTTATAATGCTGTCAGAGATAGAAAGTCATTCACCTTATAATATCAACTTCACTTGGAAAGCTGTGTTCCTAAAAAACATTTTAATAGGTATGAAGTATCAATAACAAATTCTTGTTTCTCCGTCATAAAATAGCCTCATGCATCAAATCTCTAGGCCACAGAGGCAGTTGTGTATTGACTGGTAAAGTGGTAGTAGACAGTTTATTGATTTCTGTCAGTTAAATGTCACTACTGCTCTTCAATGATAGTAAAACATGATGAAGTATATTTAACCATTTTCCCAATGAATTTAATTCTCGAACAAGCCAAAAATTTCTTCCTCAGTTCTTGTGGTTCTCGTTTGATGTGGGTAGCACTTTCACCGTATTGAAAGGAAGGTCACAAACTGAAACTGATATTAAATGTAATTGGAGCTAATGTGCTACTAGTGTTTTGAATAGTGATTGAACATTTGGAAATTGTACATTTTTTTCTTGCTTATTGTGAATACACTTTTAATAACATGGACTTCCGTTAAAATGGCATGCCTGGCTGACTGATATGTGATGAGAACACAAAAGAAAACCATTTATCAATTTTAGAATGTTATTTTGCACCTCGTCAAAGGTAATGCAATTTGCATTCCTGACTATTTATTTGATTTACGTACCGAAGTTTGTTTTTCATGACAACTACCGTATTTCCTCTAATAATCGCCCCCTCTGGTGACTAAAATAAATCAATAATCGTCCCTGGGGGCGGCAATTTGAATAGAAAAACCGTCTGAATTAATAAGAGATAATCACATTTTAATGCATCATTGTGTGTAGCTGATTAGCTCTTTATTGGGTTTTAAGGAAATATGGTACTATATTTAATAAGTGTTTTGGCTTGCAAATAAACTTCGGATCACCTCCATGTAATAATATTTCTAATAGAATGTCCATGCCGAGTACGGCAGAAGGTGATTTGCGCTTCTTGCCGATGACTCGCAATAATTGTGTTTCCATGTTGAGCAAGGTTGTATACACTGCACACATTTCTCTAGGTATGTGACCAAAATAATAAACTTACTGTTTATTTAAAGTTTGTAAGAGTTTTTCTTTCGAAAATAAAATTCCATTACACCCATAATTTCGCTTAAATAAGCCGATTTTGTTTGATTTACTGACAATTTTCAAAATCTTCCTTATGTATCGCAAACAATAATTTAAAAAAAAATCTAGAATATTAATACCAGGAGTACAAATAAGTTAATAATCGCATCCCTTTATAAAAGAAGTTTTTTTTAATATCGCCCAGGGCGATTATTTGAGAAAATACGGTATACTAATACCAACAACGGACCTGCCACAATTGCAGGAGCTGGAGTAGTGAAGGTCAAAACGTACCTACCTGCATGCTACTGGTAAGATTATACGTTACAATTAAAATTTCATGAGTACTGGTACACAAACACCCCTATATTGCTCGTACTAGATGAACAGTTTTGGGCCCATTACAAAAATGTACAGTATGTGCTGTATAATTGTCAAAATAGTCCAACTCTGTAAACCAGTGGTGACCCGTGTTGCAGCTGTACTAATCCACCTTTACCATAACATGTTCTTGAGTTCATTACCTAAGTGCATGAGGAACTACATTCCCCCGCCTTACATAACTGACTAACTTCCTAAACATGTTCTTACCTAACTTGGACTGGCTATTGTTGTTAGTCACATTTATGATATGATCCCCTGCTGTTGCTAGAATTAGTATGTGATATCCTGAGGGTCGGGCAACTGAGTCATGTGCAGCCATGTCTAGTGCATTAACATCTATGTCATACAGGTTTTGTTTGCAACATGCTTTATACCACCTAGGTAACACAGGTTAGGTACATAATTGTAACAAAAGTGTGATTATCTATAGTCGTATAGACCATGCATGCTGAGAAAAGTATTGGATAATTGCCTACAAACTAACAGACTCATCTACATAATCTCACCTCAAAAGGTGACAGGGACAAGTTGTGTTGAATAGCAATTAGTAATAGTGTGTGTCATCGGGAAGACGCGTACTATTTAAGTTGTATAATATAAAAAGAGACTTATCCGGTATGTATCAACATTGAATTGTAAAATTGTTCTAGATCTACATGCAGGCTGACACGAGCTCTCGTGCTAGCTAGACTTAGTTGACGTGAGACAACTATGCGGGAAAACACTGTCGACGGAGACTAGGTTTAGTGCATATCTTGTGGGTGACTATATGGATATAGCGTACTAATATATAACTTGTAATTGTGAGAACTACGCAACAATGCGACTTCGTTGTTCAAGTGTACTAAAGACTATTCAGTTCATAATGCAGGGAAAACTGTTTTTGACTGTTATGTTAATAATATCTACCATTACTACCTTCCATTTTATTGTTAACTTAGAAGAAGTACAAGCAAGAATGTGCTATAAACAAAATTCCATAAGTGCAAAAGACGTGGTAAAAGACTACATAACAATTGCTAAATTAATTGCAGAGGCTCATAGAAAATCCAGAGACATAGAGGCCATTATGCCTCTACAGCAAGCTCTACAATATATGAGTAATGTGATGAGCACAGCCGGCAAAAACGTTGATCATTTCCATTTTTGTTTGTACAACGAATGTGCTGAGAAAGTTAAAAAATGGGTTATATCAGCAGATGTGTGCGAGGAACAGTTTAAAGAAGAAATTAATGGACCTTACTATGATCTTGGATGGGAAAGGCCAAAACAATGCCCTGAAGTAATTAAACCGCTCAACGAATTGGTGTCCATTTTAGTAGATGCTCAATCGTATACAGTACACGCTATAAATACTCTCTTGGGCGAAATTCACGAACAATTCCCTAATTTTCCAGTAATCATAGCAACCAGTCTTGGGCTCCCACAACATGACATTTCAAAACTACAAGTTGTGAAACGAATCGATTTGAATTGGCCTGCTTTAATTTCTGCATCAAATACTGAATACGTATTACTAGCTCGGGGTATTTTAAGAGTTTCAAATTATACAAAAATCGATCGTTTGGTAGACGTTTTATCAAGTTTAGAAATAGCTGTCGTGGGTGGAGCAATACGGAGTGATGATGGTAAATTTAGGACAAGTTGCTATCAAACGAAATTGAAAAACTACACATTAACTTACAGTGAAGGTTATGATTTTTCTACCTGGTCATGCCAATATTGTGATTATTTCCATGGTCCGTTTTTAGCTAAGACCAGTTTCCTTAGAAAACAAATAAGTAAATTACAGTCAAATATAAAACCCGGTATAAAGAATGCAAATTTTTTTCACTACCTATTTCTGAACTTGAATCAAGATCGTGAAATATCTATGGTATGTCCCGATTCCATGTTTCATGTGATGGACGTTTACCCACCTGACAATAAAGAACAATGGATTCCTTTAGCCAAAGATTTTTCAATTAATAGAATTGTGTCTTACGCTGGAAATGACTTTTCTTTTACATGCGAAGAAACAGGAACTCAATGTGGAAGTTTCATAGCAAATTATAAAGGATTGGCTCAGCCCATTTGTTGTTTAAAGAAACTTCTTCGTTGTATGAAAGCTTTAGAAAGATTAACTGTAGAGTATGGGATAGTTATGGAGATAAAATATGGTTCAAGTTTGTCAGCTTTAAAATTTCAAACCGTTTTACCATGGGATATAGATGCTGATTTTCATTTTTGGGAAGGAAATTATAGTGCAATGAATTCCGTGATAAGTCCGAAATTAAAAGAGCAGGGTTGTATCTTGCTGGAAGATGTATATGGTTTTCGCCTATACATTTCTGACTGGTACATGGACGTTACTAGTGTTTCAAGTTTAGCGTCAAGATATTGGTTACCTAGAGGATTCAAACAAACTAAAGTATTAGTTGATGGTATGTGGTTTAGAACATCTCCAAGTCCAGGATTAGCAGCTCGAAATAAATATGGAAAGGAAATATATAAACACGTGAGTCATCATCTTCACAGAGATGAATCAATGAGTATACCTTATTTTCCGGATTCTCAAGGTCATTTTATAAAATGTCCTAAACCCGGCTTCCATGCCTGCTTAGACCAGTATTACGCTGATGGTAGTTTTCAATTTCACTAACTGTTTGTACTTTTCAATATAAACTTATGTGCGCAGCCGTGTGTCAGTAAAGCTCTGCAGTTGCATTATAATCATCTGCAAACAGATATGCAGAACACTTGGCGAACAATTATTCAAGGTGTGTGAAATACTGTGTCTACTTAACTTCGAGAGGTTACCGTTACGTTCATTTTCTTCAAAAAGCGTGTTGCTTTGTTGCTCTTACAATATAGTTAATTCAAGTTGATTTTTTTGCCTCTACAGCATATGATTATATGATTTAAAAAGTCTACAATGGTAATTTTTTTGAAACATGCGTGCAAAAAAACGGATAAACTAATCTTTAATATTTGTCAAAGCGATGTAAAACAAAAAAAATATTAAATTAGACCGGTCTAATCGCATGGGCGCGCTAAATCAAACAGCACAAATTCCCGATTAATAATTAAAAGTAATCC
>JAOXYB010053578.1:0-11395 GCA_028565635.1 Phoronis ovalis
ATATATATAAACTTTAATCTCACCACGTCTTTGACGGGTGGTAGTATGTCAAGTTTGCTCAATCTCGGAACTTTTAGCAAAGTCCTGGCAGTTTAAGGGTTCTGCGTAGAATTTTGGCTGTACCTAGCAGTGCGCTCTTCTGCATGGTAGTGCTGTCGTGTTGTCCTGGTATTTCATTGAGCCACTATTGGTGCATCGGTGCTGTTTGAGCCTAGGGCATTTGGATAGAGGTATGTTTACGAATTTCTGGTATAGATTGGGGTCTATATTTCGACTTAAAAGTTGTTTTTACTTTTTTGTGAACTATATATAGCATTTTTGGGATTTTAAGGCTGAACAAATATAATAACAGCTATATTTCATTAATAATGGTTATATTTTGAAATTTAATATTATTTTGACGATTTAATTCTGTTTATAAAATGAAATATAACCAAGAAATCTTTAAATATTTCATGATTTATTTAAAACATAAAATTTTGTATCTGGGAAAATTCAAAGTGGCCACCATTTTGGGCCAGGTTGAATCCATTTGGTTCTTGAAATTATATTTTTTCCAATAAATGGATAAAATATAAATTAAAAGTTGTATGACAAGACTCAGTAACGACATAGTCACTTCCTACAATGCATTTGAATAGAGAGAGGATTAATATATATTTTAAAAAAAACTCATATGAATGAAAAACATGCCAGAGTCGAATGTTTATAAGTTAATTCAGTTTATTGGTTAGTTAAAATAAATTACAGAATCCGTTATACACATTAATATTAAATCAAACATCTCTCATCCATTCTTATCTAGCATCATCTCCGGGTGCGCTTTTTCGTGTTACATCGAGAACGCCCTTTTTATTACTCAAGAATCACCTGACCGCCACGCGGTCAAATCCACTCTCATCACAACAATTACTCATGTATATATAAATATATACATGAGTAACACAGTGTAACACTGGCTCAGGCCTACAGAACCAGCGTCGACTCGAACCGTAAATCCGCACTCGCGCACGCGTTTCCTACCATTCACACCCTTTTCTGGGTTTCGCACCGAAATTCCTGCTACTTGAACCGTCGTTTCCGTAGACTCGAATCTACAGTTCGAGTCTCCGGAAATTTGTACACTCAATCAGCTGGTCAGAAGTTGAAATGTGATACCTTATACCAGTGTTATTATTAGGTTCCGTAATGGATTGTGTTTAGTGAGAAAAGCCTATTTTTTTTGTTAAAAAATCGAATGCATGTACGCCCGAGAGTGTACCCGGATCCAGGCTAAACTGTACAGTAAATAACAAACTTGGTACACAAATTAATATTATTACTGACTGTAACCTTTGCTCTGAAAACAAGTCTATCTTTGGGAGACCCAATTCACAAGAAAGATCAAGACAGTTTCCCCGCCTTCTGTACCTTTCTAACCCAGAGACTGCTGCTTTATGATACCCCACTACCCCACACAAGGCAGGAACCAACCCCGGGGGGCTCACTTGAAAAAAAGTCGGGTACCCATGCTCGTCCGTAGGGTGCAAAATAAGCCCCTAAACGGGAAGTGGAGGATCAAAATACCATCCCTAATCGAGGGATTTTGTTGAAAAAGGTGCCCCTAAACGGGAAGTTTTCTCTGAAAAATTAACAACCAAAAAAAAACGGTTCCCAAAAAATATCGACACCCAAGAAAACCTCGTCAAAACATGACAAAAAAATACACTAAATTTAAAAAATGAATGCAAAATGGTCGCCAAAAGGTAATGCTCGCTGCTCCCACTGAAAAAAGGACCACTAAACGGGAGGTGTACGTGAAAAACCAACCCCTAAACGGGAAGTTACATTTCCCAAAAACATACCCCTAAATATGGTTTTCCGCCAAAATCGACCCCTAAACGGGGTTCCCGGGAACCCCGTCGAACGGCGAAAAAGGTACACCTTACCCCCGTTTTTTCGGACAAGCATGCGTACCCCACTTTTTTAAGTGAGCCTCCCGGGGAACCAACAGTTTATCAAACAGAGAACGCATGAATTCCGGGTCTAAAAACCAACAAAACATGAGGTATACTTCATTTAGCCAAAGCTAAGATTGCCTTCTTACCGTGTTCAGTTACTGTTCTAAAAAGTGTATAGACCCTACATAATTAATATACATGTACCTTACGGATAGGTGGCGGTGAAATTTTAATTGTATTTTTTTTGTGACATAACTTCCGACTTGTCAAAGTATCATGATACACTGAGAAACCCTTATGTGGTCGATTTTTATTTTGTAGCCAATGCACAATGCGGGGCAAATTGATAAGATAATCGTATGTTATTATCAACCTTTGGTATTGCCACGCCACAAAAGGAAGAAGGCTAAATCCGCTAAATAAATGGAAAGTGTAATTAGAGGTACGAATTAATCATGATTGTGTTTCTTAAAATTAAATGGTACCATTGTTTTAACGAATATCCTAATGATGAATCGAATTTTGGAAAATAATCCCATTTTGAATCTAAACAGTGTATTACATAGAACTGGTGTACATGTAGTTACAATGTAGATTGCTGTGCAATGATAGTAGGGTCAACATCCGTTATTAATAGACCCTACGCGATTTCGTGAGTTCGCGCGGCCTCAGAGAAGGGGGGGGGCACTGACATCTAAAGTGGTTTACATACATGCTGCCCTGTGAGGCATGGTTTTCAGGGTCCCTGCTTGCAACGGGGTATATATTTCGGCCCTGGACGCTCTCAACGGGATGATATATTTTTAGCTAATTACTACTAACAATTAAAGGGTCCGGAAAATCATGTGCCCCCCCGGGATTCGCCTACCAGGGCGCCCAGTGTCAGGCATCTTTTGAGCCGAGGCGTAGCGCGAACTCATGAAATCAAGACTGTAGGGTCATGTGTGCAGGACTCGGCTATCGGTCTCTATATGAAGCCTACGATTAGATGTTCGAAACCTACATAATGCCCATGTTTATGTTTTGTTACAACTCTAAATGCTGTGTGAAACAATGAGAAATATAACAAATTGCATACATGCCACTCCTAGCGCTGATAGTTACAAAACTGTGCCAATCATGTAAATATGTATCATTTATTCTTTGCCTGAGTAAGCCAAGTTTGAGCAGCCTATTAGCAAATGCATAAAGTTCATAATATACAAACTAAGTTAGAATCAAAATATTATTTATATATGGTCCATACTCAGTCTCTATGAATAATCATCAATTTAATTAGGGGTAAGGGACAACCATGTACATATAAATATTTTCTTTTCAGATATAGGTGAAATCCACTCTAGGTTGTTTGACCACAGACCCGTTTTTCATGGAGAAATTGCATACTTTGTGAAGGAGTTTGAGGTATTAATATGTAAACTGTTGTAGTCAGAGCATCGTGTCTGGCAGGAAACGTAGATAACCATACATGCACAGAAATCATGGTTAAAAAGTCCTTAAACTCGGATGACAAATTGGGACATTTTTTTTAGTATGTGATGTTTTCATGTCATTTGCTACAGGAAAAAAGAATTTAGGACAGTTTAAGGAAATCAGTCTAACTACTGTACATGTTAAACAAAATAGTAAATTTTATTATGTGATGTTTTTGTGTCATTTGCTACAGGAAAAAGGAATGTTTAAGGAAATCTTGTTTTCTGACATATTTACAAAGAGCATGCTTTAGCAAGTTTGCTCAACCATAAATGTAATGCGTTCATGGAACAATTGTCAATATTGTTTTCAAAAAGGAGCTTTATTAAATGCACTAAGAACGGAATTAATGAAATGAAATATGTCATTAAAAATGCATCAAAGCTGAGACAAGTGAGCAGTCTAACTACTGTACATGTTAATTTTAATTATCAAAATTAAAAACAAAGTACTAAATTTTAGTACAATGCTTTCATGTCATTTGCTACAGGAAAAAAGAAAAAATCGAGAGGAAGAAAGACTTAAGAAAACGTTGGAGCATGTACAAGAGTTGTCAGAAACAACAATTCCAAGGCTCATAGAACCATTAGATAAAAATATGACAGACCTGTCATGCAAAGGTGCCATTTCAAAAAATAAAAAAAAACTGTAAATTGGGTTTATTTCTTGAAAAACCTTTTGTTTACAAATGTTTACCATGGATGTACATTTGCAGGATTCTGTTTACCAAGTGGTATAAGCTTTGCGTTTACCAGTGCTTGTATTTCTGAAATTCATTTCTTGTACCCAACACATTCAAAATTTTATTTATTAACTGTATGCTGTTGCAATTGTAAATTATATTACTTTTATCATACAAAGTGTCTTAATCTCACTGCAAACATTTTACAATTGCTGCTGGAATCACCTAGAAAACAACTTTTGTTTGCTGGCTTGAATCTTTAAAAGCACAAGACGTGCATGAATACTATTATCTGGGATAACCCTTCTTAACCCGGTTCGGAGACAAATTAATGTAGTTACAAGTTTTTCACTTTTTCAGCAATACTGGCAACTGAAATATGCAATAAAGTCCTTTCTATAGAAGAGGAAGTCCAACAGGTAACTGAAACTTGCAGACATACTATATCCAATTATATCCAATAGGTGTCCCATCTGTGTTCATTCCAGACATTCCTACCTAATACATTTTTTGCTTTTGGATTTGCAATTGTTTTTATGCTGTAATTTTATTATTTAGGAATGTGGGATATAGTTGAACATAGATATATGTTAATTAAATACTTTATAACATTATTATCCATCCGCTTTTTATCTGGCATGAAGTAAGCGTAAAGGTAAACAGGTGACAACTGCCTAAAAGTAAATATATTACAGAAATAAGTCTTATTTCTGATTATCCCTGATCCTTTTTACTTCAAATTCACAAGCAACTTTGTCATTTACCAGAAAATGGAAGTTACAATAATATTCAGTATATCTTCTGCCACCTGGTGGTTTGTGGAAGTTTCATTACAAAGCAATCTTACAACAGTTGATAATAAACTTGATTAAAATGATTACTTACATAGAATTTTGAACTGTATCCTTTAGGCTGACACCCTTGCTGACCGACGAGACAAAAGAGCTCAGATGTGGTCGGAATTTATGGTAGGACAATGTGAAAAAAGTGCTAAAGTAGATGAAGATTACGAAAAACAAGTGGCAGAATTAAAAGCTTACTACTCAGAACTTGAGAATAAATTGCAGATGACACCAGTCACTCCGTAAAAGATCCACGTCTAATGTAAATAGTTTTATAACATAACAGCAAACTGCATGGGTCAAGCTCCACTTCACTCCACTAATATATGGATATATGATCTTTTTCGTCCCGTGATACAATGTATTTTCTTTTGTTTGTAATGTCATTCAAATACAAAGTAGCTAGCAGGTAGAGCGGTACAAAGCAATTCAAAAGTATACATTAATACTTATATACCAGCTATTTTTTGTGGCCTAGTTATATGAATATGACGTCACTAGGCAAAGAAGTCTGCTTACTCTCCCTCAATCAAAAGCTTGATGTGTGAGATGTACATCTATGACGAAGAAGTATATAATGGTAAAAGAGGCTCCAAAATATGATATGTAAGAATGTACTCGATTTTTTTTAAAATGTGTCCTCATCAAGCACAATTTTATATGATCATTCAAAATGTTTGCAGAAGTATCATCTTTGTTGGTTGTATACACAAAAAAAAATTCATGGTAATAATTTATATGTATTCTGATAAAATTTATTAAATTAAAATTTATATCATTTTGTGAGTGCAAAACTTTTTAATTGTGTTTAATTGCAAAAGGCAATTAAGGCAACAGAAACAAAGCATGTTGATATGCTACTGTAATATGTCAGCATATGTTACAGCTGACGTAGTATGTATCTGCTCAATTTCTTGCATTACATAAGAAATTATGCATGCTTCCAGCAAGCATAGCTTTTAGAAGTATATAGAAATAATTATATTTTATGTTGGGCTTTTTATTTAAATCCTAACTATATTTGAGCTCTAAACACTCAATTGTGTGTGTGTGTGTGGGGGGGGGGGGGGGGGTGTGTGGGTGTTTTAGACATTATCAACCATTATATAGTACATTTATAGTTTCCTCAGTCTAGCTTTAAAAGTAAAATGTATTTATGAACAAAAAAATATGGTTGACGGTGACAGCCCCTGTCTGTGACCTTTTTAATTATTACTTAATTAATTAAAATGATAATAATCAAGGAATAATCCAATTAGCCTACCCACCAATTTTCATTGCATATCTTCAAAACTGCTGAAATTATGAACAAAACCACTACTCATACCCAACACTTTTATCTGGGCAATCACTGGTTTGACGGGAGGGGTGGAACTAGTAAGTAAGAGTAATTTGTTTTTCGAATATTTTCATACACGGTTATTCACTGGCTTCCTCTATACCACGCAAAGACAAGCCACATCCTCTATATTAATTAAAACCGAGTGAATTTACACCATTTCCTCTATACTTGAGCCACGATAACTGGACATCCTCTATACCTGAACCCTGAAAATGGACCTGCATGCTCCTGCTGACCCTCTCCGTCAGTCATTACTAAAGTGATCTCCCCGGGCTTATAAGCCGTTTTTGTTAACGAAAGCATCGATAGTTCTTAAATGAAGATTAATATCGATGAATAATTCTATGTTCCTGTGCAGTGTGATGATGCTGGTATGCCACAGGTGAGTTTATCACTGATCATGAAAAGTAAAGAAACGTACTGTTTTAAATAAACAGTTACATCGTTACACATATTTGGGCATTTCAAGATAAATTGATAGTAGTTGTCATGGAAACTAAAAAATAGAAATTTACTTAATTAATAAAACTTCAAGGAATGCATTTTTAACTACTAATATGTACCATTGCAATAGACTTGTTTTTGTGAAGTATTTTTGTAAATCATTGATTTAATGACATGCTGCTGAAACTTTGTTCGAATATATAGGATTTCGGCCTATTCTAATATAACGGTAAAAAAAGTATTAAAAGCATTGACTGCATGATATAACACCATAATTTTAACTGAACGAATATCGATCTGTGGAATGCAAATACACATTTTTAATTATGTTTAATTTAACATATACCGATCAAAGACTAATATTCGAAGTCACGATCCCTGTAATATCCCTTTCTCACGCTGCGGCCCATGTAGTATAATTTATGTATATAATTCACGTGAAGGTAGACTGCCTCAAGTCTGCCTGGCCAAATATTTTATTTTCACAACACAAAATATCATATTTTCAGTTATTAGTTGGAGAAAATGTTTATGCAACATAAAATATCATAATTTCAGTGTTTATATATACCCTTGTAATATTAATAACATTATCAAAAAATTTATCATTTTAGACTTGCGCAAGTCTAACGTGAAGGTAACATTTCTGGGTTGCCTGTGAATATATGTTATCGCGTTTTATCAACCACTTTGATTCGCTCACAATTAATTTCGTATAAATTAAGTGAACTTTGAGCGTGTCAATCACTTCCTGGATAGTCGTTTAGCAGTGTGCATAATACTTCAGCAAGCATGGAATTTGTTCAGGGAACCTGGAAATACGACTCTTCAGAGAACGACGATGCTATCGCTGCTGCAATGGGTACATTTTGTCCAATTCATACAGAACTAATATTTCAAACTGAACACAGTTCCGTCATTTTAAATTTTGTCTTCTCAATTATTTTATTTTCCTCCTTTTCTAAATTTTGTTACAGTAACGTTACCTGTGATTATTTTATTTGCTTCTTAAGCAAAAATATATAGTAAAACTTAAACATGTAGGCATACAGCGTTGTTTATTCGCTGTCAGCCATGCAGTTAATTGCTTATAGTTTTAGAGAACTGCTTTAATTTCAAAGTTTGAAACGGCACATAGCAAACGACTAGTGTTATAGTTTTTCACAGGTCGATGCACTTTTTCGAACTTTATTATATAATTTCCAGGTATTCCCGCAGAAGCTCACAAAAAAATGCAAGAAAACCGCCCCTTGGTCACCGTCACGTTAGAGGGAACAGATACATTGGTAGCTAAGAGTGTATATACAGACAATACAATTGAACACAAGTTCAAGCTTGGAGTTCCAACCAAAGTAAAAACACCAATGGGACATGAAAGTACGGTAAGTGTCAATAAACATGCATCACATGCAAAAACATTTTTGGTGAATTTACATTTTTACTTTCACCGTAAATATATTTTGCCCTTACCAAATATAACTCCCTAATATTCTTATGTGTATACCTTGTATACTCAACTTGTTGAACACATAAGTTCGTCAACTACCCATCTCCCGTAAGCTCAATTTGTCCGGCCGCTGATGTTTTAAATAAAAAGCGAAATAAAGTGCAATCCTTCCGTTTTTATAGACACTGGACATTAAGGTATATTGTCTATATGCTGTTGCGCAATAAGAGTAAACAGCTCGAATTACTACTCTTTCCAGGTGACAATGTGTTTTGAAAATGGAATTTTGAAGGAGAAGCATGAGTTTGAGAGCGGAATGACACTCAATATGGAGAAAGTTATCACAGCCGATACCACGAAAATGGTAATAAGTGCACAATATTTGTATAAAATATTTATTTGCATAGTATAACCTCATGAGCCCCTTACAAAGTATGAATTACGAAGCAACTACCAACAAATATATGTATTCACCGATGTATATAATGGCATTTAAACGACACTCCATATAATTTTCTACAATAATATTATTTATATATAATGACAATTTGATATTGTCATTATATAGTTTTTCGCGCCCCAATCACGGAAGAAACTATATATATAATGATAATTTGATATTGAGAGTTCTGATATTTTGTACCTAAATTTCCAGCAACTATACAAAATCCGAGTGTACGAAAAAGGAATACTGACTACATCAGGCAAATATCGATGTCTTACTTTGATACTTTTATGCCAGTGTGTGTGCTGACGTGATACCCATACAGAGGCAAAAAAACATGATGCTATGATATATGTTTTGCATTAATTCAGTGTCTCTTTCTAACTAATATGCCCTTGTTGCCATGTGCGCCTTTGGAATAAATGTAATCATTTTTTTTTACTCAGTACCTAACATTCAAGGAACCTGATTTATATTAATTTTTTTGCAGAAAATGTGCTGTAAAGACGTCGTTTCGTATCAGGTGTGGAAAAAGCAATAGAAATCATAAATAATTCGTGACAAGCGCACTGAACAATAGGAAAACACCTTCTGTGCTTTCGATCAGTTCTGTTGTATTGCAAATGATTGACATAAGTGGTTTATTTGCTGTAGAAGTATAACACACTGTACTACGAATAAACTTGCATCTATCCATCTATGATGTTGTTATCTATTTCTTTCCTCTAAAACTTCACATCAGATTCCTATGTAGTAAGCACAGAATTACGAATATTTTTAACAATCTTCAAATAGTTAAGACTTAAAGTCATGAGCTTTGTGTGCAACGTATGTGTAACAAGGTACAAACTTGTTTTAATCACGACATGATGATTCACTCAAGCACTGTGTAAAATATGATAAATGTCTCGTAGTCATGGGATCAAAATAATCTGTGACACATATAGTATGATTATATTAGTATGTAAATCTGATTTACTTTTATTAGTCCCAGATTGTACCTAAGAGAGACCTAGGGTAGGTACAGACGATAAGTATATTACTCACGCCAAGTTTGTAATTATTGTCAGTGGACAAAAATGACTATCACCTACTTTTTTAGTAAAGAAAACGCCATCCGATCCAGTGGCAAAACTGACAGTTTCTCTCACAGGGCTAATAGTTTCTGCATACAATTTATCATTTAGTGGACTTAAGTTATAGTAGATTGATTTAGGAAAACATGTCCATACACTACAAGGAACGCAACGTTATGCATACTGTTATCTACTAGGTAAAGCTGATAAAAGGTTAATACCTAAAATAGACAGACAGTAAATATTAATCACACTGCAAATTAACTGGTATTAATCAAATATTATATATATTATCACGATTAGATAATTTCTTATCCTTGTTCGTTCTAGTTTTCATCATTTAATTTAAGGCCCAGTGCGAAATCTTGATCCAGAAGTAAAAGACGCGCTTACCAACAGCAGTGTGTCAACAAAGCCAAACAAGTTATAATCTGCAAGGAGTTTTCGTGTTTTATTTGATTTCGTGCATCTGAGCACCTTCTAGATTCTACGATACTTCAACTCTTATCGTGTAAAAGCACCGTAGGTTATTCAAGATTGCGCTGTGTGCTATATAATTCAAAAGAAATATTGCTGAGGAATTTGCAACCTACTTACAAATTTATCAATTAATTTTTGCACGAAACAATAAAACTATCAGAAAATAGGAAAATTATAGCAGTTCATAAAGAAATAATTGTATGTTGTCATTGCTCTCATGGATAACATTCAGTATTAGTGTCCTTTCTCTTCCAACTATACAAACATCTATAAAACAGAGTTACAATTACTTCAAATTACTAAAAGTATTACAGTGCTTGTTTCCTTATTTTTTTTTCCTTTGTTAAGTTACAGGTTGGTTTTTGATGATCTAATCTGATCCACTTCGTTGGTGGTGATTTCTGACAATGATTTTAATTTAATTTTCCTTACGTATACACGTTGGTTCCCGAGAGGGCACATCATGTTGCGCCACTGTTCAGACAGACGCAGCGTTGACAAAATGACTCAAAGGTAGCGGTGTATTTGTGAAGGTCATAGGTTGGTGGGCATATTAGTACTTCACATGTCTCATCATCAAGCAAACTTTTATATGATCAATTTTTATGAAAGTGACATCTTTGTTGCTTGTTATTACACAAAAAACAAATGCTGGTATGTTACAAAAAGTAATACTTCTTTTCCGATTTTTATATGAATTCTGATAAAATTTATTAAATTACAATTTGTACACTACAATACTTTATCTCACACGTCACATATTTTGCACTTGGTTACTTTAAACACTATGTACACAAGAACTAAGACCAGTTATAAATGCAGCACTAAACTGTTACCTGCACGAAGAATAAAACACAATTTTCAGTTGTGCTTAATTACAAAAGGCAAGCAAGGCAACAAAAACAAAGCATGTTTATGCTATTGTTATACGTGGGGATCTGTTAGTATGTATCTGTACAGTTTGTTGTATTACATAACAAATTACATGCCTCCAGCAAACATAGTTTTTAGAAGTATAGAAATAATTTCATTTTATTTAAATTCTAACTACATCACTCTCCTATCGAATTTCATGCTTGAAAACACTTACTTAACTAACAAAGGATTGTCCAGGTCCTGGGGGGGGGGGAGTACTCAAGGTATTTTCTGGTGGGGGTGTGCAACCCAGTTGAAAATTTTGGATTTGGATTGTATACTTCTTACTGTATTTTTTTGGATTGCTAC
>JAOXYB010053589.1:0-11395 GCA_028565635.1 Phoronis ovalis
TATGTTGTTAATTCATGTAAATTTGTGAACTGATAAACACTTGTTTTATAACACGTAATAGTAGAATATTATAATGAGTTACACATGCTTAACAATCTTATTAAAGTCCAACGTACAAGAGTTAGTTTATCTCATTTTGTCCTTCAAGTTCTTACTGCATGCGATAACCCGTGTACTAAACAGCAGCCATCGCACTCTAACTTTTTACTTTGAGCTTCCAAACCTAAAGCCTTGTAACAATGAAATTATATATACATTTTATATTAATAATGTCAGGTTTCAAAATTGCCTCACTAAAATTGTTGACTGATGTAATCCAGTATTTGTAGGAGTACCGGTTCCCAATGTTTCGTGTGATTCACTGCTCGAGCAAAACCTGTAAGCAGGTAGAGAGAGTTTATGTATCGTACATTGTATTGTAATAATATAGCATCTGGAAATAGCATTTGGTTTTGATGCATACAACATTGTAAGATGAAGAATAAAATCAATCACCAGCTGGTCTATACTTAATTTTGACAGCAATTTAAAGCGCAATGTCAACGTGTCTTGGTGTTTTTGTACTAATTCACCATTTTTTGTTCCTTTTTGTAAATTATTTCTGAAGAGAAATAGAATAAACAATGTCTTAAAACAATGAAGAAATGTACCGTTCTGAATGTTACTGCCTTGGCGAATAGTAGGTAACGATGCCTTCTTGCCATGACTGCTAAACTCAAAATCTTGATCTTGTTGCAGATGACTTTCGCCCCTGAAGTGGGTCAGAGCGTGATTTACTACTTGTTGTGATAGGCTGAAAGAAAATGTCGTACTTTACAGAGAACTATTTGTTATGTATGTAACATGATAATTCTTTCAGATCAGTTTATTCTAAAAGCAGAAGGACATCTCCTAACATTAGTCAACTAATTGCTGTATAATATAGTACAAATTCAAAAGTGAAAGACATCTTTCGTTCTGCTTACTTTGTAGAAACAAGGTTGGACTGCCTTATAACAGTCGGCTCTTTCCAACCATAAGTTGCCACCACTGTTTCTAAAACATTCATCATGTATTCGTCGCATGTTTGTTTTGGTAGCATCCTTTCTTCTCGATACGATAACCATAAAAGTATAGTTTCCACCATTTTCATCAAAATCCTATTACGGCCTTTCGTCTCAAACTTGTCCATTCCCTTCATCTGCATCACTAAACAACTGTGTTCGGCTCTTATGACAGATATAATCTGCAATGTTATTAATTAAATAAAAACATCCGAAATTCAATTTTAACTATGGTAATAGATATACCAATTTGTGCGAATTATACAGCGGACGAATGATGAAACGCAAGTTAATTTATTGGTATTTATAGCAGGAAATTTCTTTTGCACAAAGCACATACTTTAATGTTGGTACAGAAATTTACACTCACAGCTGTATGCGCCTTTCCCCTTTGGCTTGGAAGTCGCTCCACATGTGATCGCTGCAGGCCCGCACTTCTATTTTCTAGCAATTCTAATTCTTCAATCATGCCAATGTTCATTGCAAAAACATCATAGATGAGCTGTTTGCTTGCTTCAAATATATGAACACATTTGGATTAACATTTATGGTAAATTCATTGCGATGAAATCATTAGTGTTAATTTATCTTTATAATTTGCTTATAAAGTAGTTAACTCATAAAGATAAGTTAACACTATGAATTTTTTTAATGATTTTATTTGATAATTTGCTTATAAAGTAGTTAACTCATCAAGTAAAATCATAAAAAAATCATTTTATTTAAAAAAGATATAATAACATACCGCTAATTAATTATTTACCTTCTAAAGGCCTTATCAAATGATCCGATTCAACGCCTCCACTACTGCTGTAGGTTTCATTCTTCTTGAAGTTACCAGGCATAGCAACTAAAACAGGTGAAACACATTACATTAAGAATCACAATGAAATTATAATTAACCATAATAATATGCATCTGTAATTCATTACAGTAACATATTCACGATTGCTAATTGAATATGCAATTTTTTTTCAGTACAGTTCAATCAATTTTACAGTTTTATTATTTCGTTGTAGTCAATTTTGCAGAGCATCAAGTTAGATTGAACAAATAAACAAAAAAATTCAATATACAAAAGTATACATAGTTTAGAAAGTAAAATTTCTAAATGTGAGCTTTATATCCTCGAGTTAGACCAAGTTGTCTGTATAGCTTCTATTTGGTGTTAAAAGTTTAAATATTCAAATTACAAAATTATCCAGCAAGTAAAGAATTCCTCCATCCACGCGTTGAAAACTTGCTTATTTTCGTACATAATCTACAATATTTCGCAGTTTACAATTTAAAAAAAAAATCTAAATTTATTTAAAAAGGAAATAGCAAAAAAATGAGTCATCTAAGTTTTAAACATTGAAATATTTTATAGGTCTGTTTTGGGGGGAGTATTTGGTAATATTATCAACCGGCCGGAGTTACTTTAGATTTATATTCTTAAAAAATATGAAGACAATTCTGTTTCTTTCGTAAAATATAACTTGGATCATACCATAATTTAAATGCAGTTGTCTTTACACGTCTCATAAAGAAACTAAAAATATCTGAACTATGTTACTCAAAATCCATGCACCGTTAGAATCTTGCCAATGTTTTCCATCCTTTCCACATAATTGACTTCGGGCATAAATGCTTGGGGCATATCTTCCCTGTTCGTCATCAACAGCAAGAGTATCACAACCTTAATAATAATATTATATATTATTTATTTTTCAGAACACTTACGACATAAACAAAGCTAATATTAAACAATTAACTAAAAGTTATTATAATATATACAGAAAACAAATATCGATTTGCTAGTACCTCTGGAGCTTGACAAAACACACTCAGCATTAAATTGAGCACTTTGATTTCGGCATTGGGATACAAATCTGGTTTACAGGTAAATTATACAAAGCACCTCATATTAAATTGCCATGAATTTTGATATAGCGGCGGGAGTATCACAACCATAATAATACTATTATATAATATTAATTTTTAGAACATTTACGACATAAACAAAACTAATATAAAACAATTCATTAAAATTTATTATAATAGATACAGAAAACAAATTGTCGGTTTGCTAGTACCTCTGGAGCTTGACCAAACACAGCCAGCATTAAATTGAGCATTTTGAGTGTGGCATTGGGATAAAGGGTTGCTTTTATTTTGCTGTTTCCTAGACGCACTTCTCAAGCCGTACTTATACTGTTCTTCGTAACTGTGAGATTTGCCTGCAATTTAAAATCAATAATAACAGCAATTTACAATATAATATAATGGTAACGTTTATTTTAAACGTCTAAGAAACCATTATCGTACATGCATTTAAAAAGTAATTTCAGTGGCACTAGAATCACATTATTCATGAAAAGCACCTCATATGTAATTGCCAGAAAAAGCAAATGACTGACGCTTTACACACCTCTAGAACTAGGCGGCCACCTATTTCCATTATTTACTTGTGGGTTTTGATGATTACCATGAGAAGAATGAAGAATTCTATTGACATGCTGGTGGTTCGTCTGCTTTTTATTTCCCATCGTATTTAATTCCTCAATGTATTCTGTTTTACGTATCGAATCAAGGTCTTTTTCGTCTTCAAAATTACAAACAGAACCAGAAGGACATATACATATGTGTGTGTTAAAAGATTGATTAAATGTTTACAATAGCTCAAAAATAAATATTTGCGAACAGTAACACCAACCTAGAAACAATTAGTTTATTATAGTATCAATATATCTATAAATATGCAAATAAATCAAAATATTTTTTGGAAAATAAAAAATTGATTTACTGGCAAATTATACAAAACACCTCATATTAAATTGTCATGAATTTTGATATAGCAGCAGGAGTATCATAATCTTAATAATAATATTATATTATCTTAATTTTTAGAACATTTACCACATAAACAAAACTAATGTAAGACAATTCATTAAAATTTATTGTAATAGATACAGAAAAATAATTGTCGGCTTGCTAGTACCTCTGGAGCTTGACCAAACACACCCAGCATTAAATTGAGCACTTTGAGTGTGGCATTGGGATAAAGGGTTGCTTTTATTTTGCTGTTTCCTAGACGCACTTCTCAAGCCGTACTTATACTGTTCTTCGTAACTGTGAGATTTGCCTGCAATTTAAAATCAATAATAACAGCAATTTACAATATAATATAATGGTAACGTTTATTTTAAACGCCTAATAAACCATCATCGTACATGTATTTAAAAAGTAATTTCAGTGGCACTAGAATCACATTATTCATGAAAAGCACCTCATATGTAATTGCCAGATAAAGCAAATGACTGACGCTTTACATACCTCTAGAACTAGGCGACCACCATTTTCCATTATTTACTTGAGGGTTTTGGTGATTACCATGAGAAGAATGAAGAATTCTATTGAAATGCTGGTGGTTCGTCTGCTTTTTATTTCCCATCCTATTTAATTTTTCAATGTATTCTGTTTTACGTATCGAATCAAGGTCTCTTTCGTCTTCAAAATTACAAACATACCAAAAGGACATATACATATTTATTTCTTAAAGGATATATTGATTAAATGTTTACAATAACTCAAACATAATATTTGCGAACAGTAACACCAACCTAGAAACAATTAGTTCATTATGGTATCAATATATCTATAAATATGTAAATAAATCAAAATAATTTCTGCAGAGAAAAATCTGGTTTACAGAAAAATTACACAAAGCACCTTACATTAAGTTGCAATAGATTTTGATCTATAAAACTAATTGCCTGCTTACTGTATGCATAAGCCAAGATCTTCAAAAGTAAAGACTGCGCATTTTGACATAAACATGATTACAACTGAAGTTGTATAAGAAGTCCACAAATGATACTGTTCACTTATCACAAATAAATGATATGTAATACCAGATACTCAATTGTTTATTTAAAAAAAGCAACATTTAAAACATACTTCTATATGACGTTCCGGCATACGAGGAGCTATGCTCAGTGTCGTACATAGTACACCTCCGTCTTTTTCTTGATTTTATTGACCTATGCGTTCTCTAAGAGATAACAAAAATATGTTATTTGTAACTTATTAACAATCGACATTATCACGGGGTGCGCATTAGTTTATCAATTCAGTTTTATTCGTATTTGTCTTATGAATGAACTCTGGTTAGAATAATATTAATATTTATGTTCAGTTTAAATTGTCACAGTTGATTTGCCACATACACTGGTCATAGCAATAATAGAATATAAACAAAAATAAAAGACATATAATCAATCCACAATATCAGAACTGCGCATCTGTTCGTAGCGAGCTAACATTCCCAATGACAAACTCAGAGTATACTGTCAGGTTTTGTTGTACCTGTTAACCAGTATAAATTCAAAAACACTTCGTTTTAAAGCTAGAATATGACTTACAGGATATGAGATCTGTCAATACAACTGTATTCAAGTTAAATTTATAGTGTGTTCACCAGCATAACTATCTTACTACTTGAAATAAAGTTATAGGATTGCTGACCCATACAAAATATTGTTTTCGACATCAGAGTAGGCCAAGGAAAAACATATCTAAAATATATTTTGGTTATAGTTTTAATTGTATGACTATGTGGATAGTTCCAGATATGGTTGGACATATTATCTAAATAAACGTGTAAACTTTAAACGTAAAGATATAATTCATTATATATTGCAATACATTATTTGTCGGCATATTATAAAATAGACATTCTTTAATTTGCTCGTTAATGAGCGTCTTCAAGAAATCTTCAAAACTGCATTAGCGGGCTGGCATTCGATTGTCGGTAGCGTCATGGTTTTAGTATGATCCTCGTTTTGAGACTAACTTTTTTTGGTTCCATTTTTTTAAGTTGCGTAAGTTTAAACGTGTCACACACGTAACAAACCATTTTGTCTTAAATTTGAATGAGAGTAATTACTACAAGTTATGAAAAATAAAGATTAAAAAACTGAACACTGACAAACACTGGAAATATTTTGAACATTCGGTGCTTTTCTTTCTGTGTCAATATTAAAAACCAATCATAAAAGGCGAGGCATAACCAAAACATGTAGTTACTCGTTTATGAAAGTGTCTGTATTACGTCATATTTATGAAAAGAAAAATAATAATTAAATAGTAAAGAAACATTAAAGAATAGTTCCATCTATTTGAAACCTGTTCTAGTAACGGAAACACGTATTTCTGATGATTATCGTTTCCCTTGCCCTAATCTACGTAATATTCGTTGTCTACACGTTGTGAAACAATTATGTCTGTAGTGTGGTCTAAAAAAACTTCTCGACGGCTTCTTTTATTAGATAGACTACGGTATCTGTGACACCAACTTTAGGGTTTTTGTGATTTCCTTCCTAATTCAAAAACGTTACGCAAAACTACGGGATGCCTTGGTTTAGGTTGAAGTGCCCATGTCCTGTATCAGGTTGTGTAAATAGCAGAGGGTAAGTTATTTAGTTATTCCATTCTAAAATACAATTAAACGGCTTCTGCTTTATGTACATACAGTGTATGCGTAGAAGTTTCAATAACAATCAGTGAAGCACATGAAATAAAATTCAAAGTATTTTACTCTTTATAAAAGCTAAACATGCATATCGTTTTTCAGAATAGAAACACATGTAAATAGTAATGCTTACAGTAAAGAAATTCGTTAAGAGTGTAATGCATTAATATACTTGACATGCACTTTCAGACAATTATTGAATTGGGTCTGCTCAGAAGATGGCGATAATATGTTTATAAATGAAAAGGGAACTCTTGAGTGCCATAATGGCGCTCACAGTGGCAAGATAGTAACCTGGAAATTCGACTGTGGCGACCGTGATGGTAAACATAAATATGAACGTTACCAGTCTCCCGACTATGAAGGCTTCTCGCATGCTATGGCAATGGCTCTTCCGCAAATGGAAAAAGCAGGAGCTGATTGGGTTAAAGAATTAATAGATAATATCTCTACACAGTTTAAAAAATAAAAATAGAGACGCAATTAATTTCGTGTAGAGAAAAGAAAATATTTTTTGATAGTACTTTTTAAACTGAAAATTAACCATATTCCTACTGAAATTGATACATCGGACAGTAGGTAAAATAACGAAATAGCAATGCTGTTGAACGTTTCCATCAATGGAGAAATAGTTGATTACATTGTACATAAATATCAAAATATATAGGGATTCAAGCATTAACTTTATATTTAATTAAATACATAAATCCATCTGAATTACAATCTTTAAACCTGTGTTGTGTTTTAGTCAATTCTACAGCATAACACTACTCATTATTTAATTAATCATGGTGAACTTCGAAAACGACTCGAAAGGTTAAATGATCTTGCAGCATAAACGTTATGGAAAAGTGGCTTTTATGTTACACTGATGCCAACTTTTGATTCTTTTAGTATATGTATATCGTGCATACAAAGTGTGTTGCTAAGTGATTCATCGGACAAATAAATTCCATAGGGATAAAAAACCATCATTGGTATAAGGTTTTCTACTACTAAAAAAACGATTGGTTTAGTTTACTAGTATATTGTAACTTATACGTAATACATAATACTAATCATACATAATAATTATGTTAATAATCTTATGTTAAATGGTTTTCTCATGTGATAAGTTTTTTTCTTTGTCTTAATAGAAAAATTGCTAAAGTTATTCATATATTTGCCAGAGCAGCCCCTTTTCTTAATGTACCCAAAATATTGATTTTCCAAGTAACATACTATTGTTGGTCATTTACTTCTAATTATACTATTTTGAAGTGAACGCTATGAAAAAAACATTTCTTGGTATATTGAATTAGTATATTAAATTTATAAAAAAAAACAACAAAACAATACATGCAAACAATACACGTGGGCTAAATATTTGAATAATTGCAAGTAATAATGAGCAATCAACATTATGCATTTCGCAAAATATATGTAGCTTAATCAAATATTCAGATCAATGGAAAATAACTCGCGCAATCATAAGCTATTAGTAATCCGATCTATGAGTCACAAAACCGAAATTAGACCGCACATGTCGACACATTTTTTGACACAATATTTCACTGGTAACCTTTGTAAAAAATGTATACTTTACATTTCTACATGTACATTTTCATTTGATTATGAAAATTAACAAAGAAAGTTATAGTCAAATAGCAGTGTTTTTTTTGTATATCGAGTCCTTGAGTAAAATTGCTGTTTTACTCAGTGTCGGTTTCTTAAACATATATTTTTCGAGAAATGTTTGTATTTGATCGATGCAAACCTTGGAAACAACACAATAAAATTATTGAAGCTTTGTTGTCTTATAATTTACGTTTTTGAAAAAAGCAATTTCTTGGAAATACAAGGTAAGAAAAGCGAAAACAAATATTGTACATGTATTCAATGTATTCCTATCTTTCACAAATAGCGAAACTTAATTAATAGTTATTAGGAATACTTCTTAGAGGATCAAACATGTTGTTTTATGCATAACATCTTCCTTAAAATTCAGCCATGCTTAAAAGACGACTAGAGATCGTCATAACCTACTCAATTTATAAATTTCATGTCAAATGTTGAACAGATAATTAAGTAAATAAAAATACACATTTTTGAAAAAATAATAAATTGAGAATAACAGAAACATATGTAACTTTTCTACAGTCTCATAATTATGCAATAAGAAAACAGGCCATTTTAGCTGAAATCTAACATTTTTCAATAATTTAATTTAATACAAACTTTAAACATTTGCAAATGTTTACCCCCCTTGCATATCCAAAGCGAATATTAATTTCCTTCAATTTATCCAACACTCCAATTTGGCAAGATAAAAAATCAGCTTTTTATGCACAATGGCGTTATAAGTATACTTATTTTGAAGCTTAGTTTGAGAACAGTTAGTTATTACGTAAATGACGACTTACTAATTATCATGAACTTTGACAAACTTTCAGCATTGAAAACAAGTTATTTAGCTTTGAATTTCTGTATTTACCTCCCCTAGCAAATTATAACTAGTGTCCCGAAATGTTGCAACGTTTTTAATAACATTATTTAACCCAGAATAACATTGTTACAATACTGTAATTGCTCATTATTGTAATTGCTAGTATTAAAAACTAATTAATTTAATTTCTGTGTTGCATTCTACTGTATAATTCCGTGATATGTACGTAAATTGCTTTGCAGGTTTTTCGTTCTTTTATCGTTGTATTTATTTGCCAAATGTTCGAATAAAGTTCATTCATGTTATTATTTGATTTTTCGAAAAAAATTACATATCATTGCGTTTCTCATATGAGTAAGACAATACCATTATAATATAGCCTCAATTTCAAAGTTCCAGACAACATTTATATTTGTATGAAACAAATGTAATACGAATTTATTTAAAACAGAAAGATAAGCCTATTACTGATAGCTTCGGTACTAATAACATTCGTTTGGGCATACTGCATGACTACAGTTAGTATACATTTTACTGTTTACAAGTTACGCATTTTTGAAAATTACAAATCATGTAAATGTCGAGGTAATTCTGGTCTGAGTTAATTTTTTTTATAAACTTTTATTGCTAACATTATTTTAGTTTTGTATTTTAAATGGTTTTGACTCAATTTGTTTTGAAAATTTATATTCCAAAATCCCGGATTTTCATTTTGAATATATTTTAGTCACAAAAACTGTACCGTTTAAAATAACACCAATATTTAATTTTTCTGCATCATTAAACGATAAAATGAAATCTATATCTCATATCGCAAATATTCTCTGTAACTGAGGTCAAATGTATACACGTTTCTCATAGTTTCTGTTTATACTAACTTCTTTTTCCAAGAAATCTGTTTCACTCAAAACAATTTGATTGTTTTGTAGAACAACGAGGTTTTAAATGAATTTTCACTATCTGCAAGAGCAATTTCCTGGAAGTACATACATGTATACACATAGTTATAAAATCGAAATATATAATATATTAACCTTTTGAAAATAGCACTAATAAATAGCAATGCTGAGAAAGCTATCTGCAAGAGCAATTACCTGGGAAGTACACACATGCATTTACATAGTTATAAAATCGGAAACAGTACTAGCGCAAATGTCCAGCTTATATTCACCTTTTGAAAAATTGCACTAATAAATAGCAATGCTGAGGAAGCTTCTGAACGCTTTTATAGAACACATTTTCACTTTTGGATTACCAATGGAATAACATGGATGAACTAGAAACGCCTTTTAGCAAAGGCCAGGTTGCACTCGCAGAAATAGATGGTTATCCAGACCTATTAGGATTATCCTGGACCCATAGATGTCCAAAGAACTTCTGGGTGACCTTTAGCTCTTGTCGCAAGTTTCATGACATTTTGAGATTTTGATTGTTTGACCTCTAAATAAATTTTAGGGCCTCAAAATCAACTAAGATAACCTCTAAACGGCCTTTTAACTTCATTTTTGAACTTTTCATCAAATTTCCAGAAATTATTTTTTTTGACCTTTTGACCTCAATATGACCATATGACCCCTAAATTACCTGTAAATGACATAGTACTATCATTTTCGTAAGTTAAATGCAATTTTAAGATTTTGACCTTTTGACCCCTGAATGATCTTTTGACCTCTAAGGTCAGCTATCTTACCCCAGTGATGTCATATGTCACATTACATGACCGTAGCACCACTCTGTCTTGATGTAGACACTCTTCCTTATTACAATTAGCTAAAACATGCTAAAAATCTGACCTTTTGACCAATAAAAGACCTCAAAAATCATTATGTTTACCTTTAGGTGACCATATGCCATCATTTTTGAAATTTGACCTACTGACCTCAAATTGATCCCTGACCTAATTTTAGTATGTCCCCTTCCCTACTAAGTCCATACCTTAAGTTTGACACTCATAGCTCAAAGCGTCTCCAAGTTATAGACGTTTGAAAATTGGAAGAAAAAAGAGGAAACAAGAAAAAGTAAAAAGAAAAAAGAAAAAAAGGAAAAAAGATACAATCTCAATAGATTGCACTTGCTGTGCAAGAAACTAATAAAAAACGATAATTGTAAGGTAAGGTTTATAATAAGTGACTGTATAGAGTGAGATTGGAGTTTGCTCGTAATATATTCATCTATACAAACAAAACACAAAATAACAAGTTTGCTATCAAACAGGCAGTTTTTCTTATTTGTTTTATTTATATGATGAAACAAATAGGCAACTTGGACAAAACGTTAAGGTCTATTAACATTCATTTCTTTCATTAAGCAAAAAATAGCTGAAAAAGTACATACAGAAATAAATTAAAATCATTATACATGTACATAATTAAAATTATTCACCGATAAAAAGCACATCTTTGCCCCCACATGTAT
>JAOXYB010053600.1:0-11394 GCA_028565635.1 Phoronis ovalis
AGCAGTGGGTAGCAATCCAAATTTTTGAATATCGTTACGGTAGCAATCCAAAAAAATACAGTAAAAAGTATACAATCTAAATCCAAAATTTTCAACTCGGCTGCACACCCCCACCAAAAAATAACTCTAGTACCCCCCCTGGTTTATACCACCTATGGGATATATAGACACTTGACCAGGTGGCCAAGGAACATTAATTCCTATTAGTCAAGCTTTTCTTCAGTGATTTTTCTATTCCACAAGATTTCCTCAACCCAACCTAGGATTTTATAGATCTTTATACAGTGGATTGCATAGCATTTTTTAATTTGAAATTTAATGTATCTCATTGCCTGTTACTTCAGAGGTTAAATTTTTAAATACAACATAAGTATTCAACCAATAACTAGATGATCTCCCTAATGACCCCGGGTTGACTAATGGATGTTTAAAAGAACCTACACTTCATCTTCAGTCTTTGGATCCTGCCACTCGTAATCTCCATGTCTTAAAGGTCCTAAACAGAAAAATAATTTGCAAAAAATCTGATAAGTAATGAAAAACATAATACAGCATTAGAAAGGCTAATCAGTGCATAAGAAATAACTTGTCTGCAAATTACACTTTGTATACTAAAAATGCTTTTATGGACTGAGTTTCTACAAAGCATCTATAAAGTTCAATAAAATTGTTCTGAGGCTAAACTTTTAATTGTATATATAAAATTATTTGAATCATTTTGATACACTGTCTTCTTTACTATACTGAGGACTAGTTCCAAATATTGATCATATGAGATTCACCAGACCCAAAACTCTCTATGAACAAAGATTCTGCCCAAATTCTAACAAATATAAAGATGAAATACATTTTATATGTTGTTGCTCATTATACTCCAAACATATATCAAAATTGTTCAATAGTGTCAATATTAATTATTTTGAAGAAGTGAATCCAACGAATAAATGAATTTACATGGTAAGCAACTGAAACAACAATAAGGTGATTCCAGCACTAGCAAAATGGGTACATAGACTGTTTTAAAATAAAAACTGATTTTGTTTTCAGATGTGCAGTGGCTAGTTTGTATGTATATTTTTCACTATTTTATTCGATTTCTGGTTTTGTTTAGAGCAGATATTAAATAACCAATTTGTAATTGATAATTTTCATAATTTGTGGTGTATTAGTCACAATAAGTTCATCTTCTATAAAATAAGCAATTTAGGATTTGCTGATTTATATTCTTAAATACTGACCTGTTGTAATTATTAAGGACAATTATTACCTGATTTGCCTGTTACTTCATGAACAAATCTCACAGACACGAAAAAAAAATGCATTTTCTTTGCATGACGTTGAATACAGTACCTTCTTGCAATGCACACGTGAAACAGTGTAACATCAGTTGTAAAAATCGGAGATCCACTAAATAATTAATCTTTTGGGCAGCATAAAGCACTGCACTTAAACAAACGATTACATATCTTCATATAGTTTGATTGAATAAATCATCAAATTAATTGTAACATTTCACATTTATGTCTCCTTGGTAAGCAGTGTTTTCAATCTCCAATGATGTAAAAATGGCGAATTCTGCGTAAAAATTAACTCTCATTACTATTTAAACGGAAATAACTAGATGGAAACACAGCGTCTTTAATTTAATAACTAACTTGATAAAATTCTACATTTCCTTCAATTACAACGCTAATCATTTTGAAAGTTTAAAAAGTATTTACGTATTTCACACAGCGTCCATGTCCTTGAAAAGATTAATGGCATCAAACTTCCACTATTCCAGTTATATGGTTTTAAAGTTGGGTACTTTTAATAGTATGCATCAGGTACTTTTACAAGTTTTCAACCTTGCAGTTTGATTGTTCCGAAATCAGTACGAGAAAGAAATCTACAGCAAACTTTACTTTTCATCTGAATTTACAATATTTTGTGATACAAAATCTGACCTTCAAAAAGCCCTTTTATTTGAGAAGTAGCCCAAATTAGTTAATGATCGTCCTTCAATACATGGTCACTTGGCGAGCATGTGTCGTTATATTTAAAAAAAAACAAATAAATATATGATATGTTATCCATACGGCCTCCTGTGTAATATAATGAAGTTATATATTTTTAGATAAATAAATTCATGATATACTATCCATACGGACTCCTGTGTAATCTATATGGATAGTATGTCATAAAATTCTACATTTCCTTCAATTACAACGCTAATCATTTTGAAAGTTTAAAAAGTATTTACGTATTTCACACAGCGTCCATGTCCTTGAAAAGATTAATGGCATCAAACTTCCACTATTCCAGTTATATGGTTTTAAAGTTGGGTACTTTTAATAGTATGCATCAGGTACTTTTACAAGTTTTCAACCTTGCAGTTTGATTGTTCCGAAATCAGTACGAGAAAGAAATCTACAGCAAACTTTACTTTTCATCTGAATTTACAATATTTTGTGATACAAAATCTGACCTTCAAAAAGCCCTTTTATTTGAGAAGTAGCCCAAATTAGTTAATGATCGTCCTTCAATACATGGTCACTTGGCGAGCATGTGTCGTTATATTTAAAAAAAAACAAATAAATATATGATATGTTATCCATACGGCCTCCTGTGTAATATAATGAAGTTATATATTTTTAGATAAATAAATTCATGATATACTATCCATACGGACTCCTGTGTAATCTATATGGATAGTATGTCATAAATTTATTTAAAAATATAACTACAATACATTACCGTCCAGGAGGTGGTATGGATAATATATCATATATTATTTATTTAAAATATAACGACACATGCTCTCCAGGTGACCGTGCTTCAATGCTACAATAAGTATCAGATTAATTGCATCATAATGTATTCTTTAATTTAATAATATAACATAGTAAAATCTATTATAAATTTTATCATTTATTAAGTAAAAATTGTTAAAATGTGAGATGCGTTCTAACATGCGAAAAATTGTTATATTGATTTTCTCGCAAAAAAGGCTGTGGGTCTACAGGCTACAAACCTGGGACTACAATTATTATAGTTACAGCCGTTATATAGACTATAGTGATTTATAGTGTATTATTTTAGTACAAAGTACAAGTATTCTTTTTGACGGTTGTTTTATTCTTACCTGACGTTTGAAAGGAGCGTGACTGTTTATAAATACTGCCTTCAAAAGATGATGTGGTACTCAGCAAATAACCACACGAACTTGTCCCAAATCCACCCTGTTTAAGTAAGCCGCATCTCTGACAAACTTGGCGAATTGTTCCAAAAAATGTTCTCGTAATGGGGGCAGCCATTTCCATTGCTTCTATGGTTTTAGGGGAGATGATTGTTAAAATTGCTAGTATTTAATCTAACATTTAAAAAACTAGAAAAATATCGTTATTTGTAAGGCAGCAATAGACCCAATTTAGTTACGTGATTTCGTAAAAAAAAAAATATTTGGTTGCATAACACACAATATAAATATCTCTCCGGCCCACAATCCATGCCCCAGAACAATATACGATCATATCACATAATGCCACCTAGTGGCAAGTTATAGAAACTAGGAGTGCCATTTTTGGATTGTTGCTATTTGGGGGGTACTCTAGTTATTTTTTGGTGGGGTGAAAATTTGGGATTTCTTTTTTACGGTATTTTTTTGGATTGCTACCGTAAACATATTCAAAAATTGTATTGCTACCCTACTTACAGCAAATAATTTGGATTAATTTTAGGTTTGTATCCATAAATAAATTTTGGAATTTGGTTTGTATTAGTCAGCCAATTTTGGATTGGGCTTCCCGGAACATCTCCGTAGTCAAAAAAACCTTGAGTTCCCCCCGGGGTTACTATTTACTGAACCAAGTCTGTTTTATATTACATTTTTTGTAAACGGATGTTTTTCCACTTAAACTGCCTAAAATAATGATAAAATATATTTCTTTTCAGCTAGTATTTAGTCATATTTCTATACTACTATAAAATCTCGAGTGCCCGTCTGTCTGTCACTCTTTCCACCAAACATCTTCAAAACTATTACATCTTCTTCTTCTTCCAGCATTATAGTGCATACCTCTTAGTAGAGTAATTCGCACTTGAGTGTGTATGTGCACATGTGCAAAAAAAATGTCGGTGCACAAAAAACAAATTCAAATTCCAAAACCATATGTGCAATATATACAATTATCCATCGATCTTCAGACTAGTTGGATGTGTCTAGTAAATGTTGATAGTTTGATACCAATTTTATACGGAGAGCTTATAAGAATAATTTTTGACAATTTTACTCTTATTTATCCAGTACTATGGCAATACATATCATTTTTAGTTGTAATGAAAATGTAATCTTAAAGTTGTAATGAAATATAATCTTAAAGATTATATTTTCATTACAACTTATAATTATAGACATTATAGGTATTGATAGTACTGGAGAAATAAGAGTAAAATTGTCAAAATTACTAACTAGCAATATATTAAATCTTCATATAATCAGTCTCCCTTAGCCCTGTTGACAGGCTAATCCATTATATGGTCTTTATTAAAAATGCATATTTGAAGCAGTATTTAGCTATACTCTTAAACCTCCCAGGGGGAGTGTCACTCAAATAAACTGGGGGTAATCAAGCTCATTAATAAAACCACAAGAACAGGGCATTTCCAAGTATTGGATATGGCACCGAATTAGGCATGGGTCTTAAATTAGGATATTTGCTTTATTTTTTTTGCTTATTGAAAATTTTCAGTTTTGGATAGAGCTACGATATATGAAACTCTTAGGTCCGATTTTTTACGTCTCAACTTTCCTAAGGTTATTGATAACCTTAGGTTACTTTATTCTTGTAAGGTTATCAATAACATTAGGAAAGTCGAAAAATAAGAAATCTACCCATACAGTTCTATATATCTTAGGATAGAATTTCGGCAGGAGTCCTTAACCACTTGTTTAGAGGCTTTTTTTAGGCCATTACCATGCAAGATTACCCACATTTAATTTAGTGCCCCCAGTATGACTATTCTTCACTCTTCGTTTTTAGAGTTATAGCATCTGGTAAAACTATTCTTCACTTTTTGTTTCTAGAGTTATAGCAGTAATTTCTTGAAGGGCTGGAGTTCATAAAATTTGTTCCAACTTTCACTTTAATCATAGATGTTCGATTATTCCGAAACCTGGAGCAGTCACTTGGCAATTTTGGCAGGGGTGCAAGGCCCAATTAAAGTCCTTACCCTTGATTAGCAAACTACAGCTAAAAATCTATGATAAGCACCTCTCAGCTAAAAGCATAACTTCCTGTAAGAAAATTCTGGAATAAATGACCTCATGGTAAGCAGATAGGATTCTAGCAACCCCTCCACATGAAGCGTAATGATCTAAAACCATACCCGTTGCCAAGCACCCAGCAGTGACATGTAATCATTCCACATTGGGCGACACATACATGTACTTATAACCACTTTGGATGAAAGTGTCCCCTCCGGCTTTGAAGGTTGTTGTGATAGAAAAGGGAATTTTTGTGAGTCGGAAAAAAACACACAATAATTGGTAAAAAATAATACAGGGAATTTTCTGAGTTAGTTCTGCACAAGGAAAAAGATAATACCATGAACCGTGCAATGCTTCCTTCGTTTCTTCAGTACCTAGAAAGTTCACAGCAAACACGTACATGATATGATACAAATGATACAAAACTACAGATTTGACTGCAGATGGTTTTTATATTTCTTTATAACATCTAATTGTTATCCATATAATGCAAATTTTCAAATAATACAGAAAGCCAAAGAATCAGACACTAGACATTACATTCAATTATACAAAGTTTAAAATTAGTCTAAAAATTCCTGCCTGCATGTTCTCATTTTCAAATACCAAAGTCATTGTCAATCCATTTGAGCTAGTGTTAGGCACTCTGATGACAGATCAACTTCTTAATATTTTAAGCCATAATTCTAGCCTGTCCATGGTGACTATTATCTAAAACCTAGTTGACACATTTGAAAATTAAGACATGTATAAAGCCAAATTTGTGAAAACAAACTGAAAACAAATTTAGACATTAGCTGAATAAGGAAGATCTCCACAAACTGATTCTATACGAAGGGTTCGTTTAGTGGGTGGGTGGTTAATCTCCCTTACATATAGATATTGGTAAAACTCCCAAAACTATTTTTAAATAGTTACAAAGTTGAGAACGGTAAAAAAGTTTTCAAGGTTGTTTTAAAAGTTTCCATAATTCATGCATTGCATGTGTTGAGGTGCTCGATTATGTTGAACATTATTAAGATTTTTGAACATATGAAAAACACTATTGTTGTGATATTAACAGTATTTTACATTAAACAAGTTTTACAGGATGGAGGTGGGTAATTAGTAACATTGTGTGATTTAGTACCGGAAATCACAAACAACCATTCATACGTTCAGGTGGAGTAGGTGAGTGGTAAAATCTATATGAACATTGTTCATATAGAATCGGTTTGTGAACTTTTGAGATCTTCCCTAATCATTGTTACAAGAAATATAAAGTAAATCCTTTTTGAAAGAAAAATAAATCACTTAAATAACAGAGTTTTGTGAAAAAAAGTTACCAAAAATTTCTAACAAATTCATATAAGCATAAAAATCACAACTTCAATTTTGTAAATCATTTCAACAACAAAATTCTAATTCTTTGTCTCAATTTGTAATGATGAAGAACTTTCATTATCAGTTTTCAATCAGCCGAGAGAAAACTTCTAAAGCAACTTGTTAGTAATATCAGTTTCTGGAACTATCGTGTGCATTTTATAGTCCCTGTTAAATTTTATGCTACCAAGTTCTCCTTACAACATTTATAGTCACATTAAAATATTATATATATATATAAGGATCTACAGTAGAAGCAGCTGAAAGCTACACGAATCATCATATTTTAATTTACGCTTACACATAGTGCAATCAGAATATACACAAATAAACATCAGCACTTATGATAATGCATAATACACTATTTGCCAAAATTTATCTAGCTGTATGAAGAATTACTAATAAACTTGCTATAAATAATCTGCAGTCAGACGAAGCAACAAACTTTAAATCTAAAACACACCCTTCTCGTTACATATGAGGAGTGCAAACTTGGGGAAATTGTAAAGACAACTAACCAGGGGTTTTCTGTTCAATTCTGCTCAAAAGGTCTTGAGCACGATCTTGATCACGTTTATTTGTGGGCTGTCTTGTTTTCAACAACTCCAGACACTCAGTAACATGTTTTTTGGCCAATTCCAAGTCATCTCGAGACCCCTTTTCTAACAATAATTTCCCAAGACCCAGAAGAGCATTGACATAAGCGTAATTAAACTGTTTTGTTTTCTTGTGATGGTCAAAAGCCTGCTGATAGAAATCCAAAGCTTTCTCACGATTTTCAGGAGTATGAGTAAGGAGAACAAAGTCAGCTGCCATGTTAAAGATATCTGGTAACATAGCAGTTTGGAGGTTTTGAGCCAAAGCTATCATTTTATTATTGTGAGACTGGGCTTCAAGATACCAGCTATCCTTCTTAGCTGAATCTTTTTCAAGAGCCAACAGATTTCCATAGGTGCGAAGAAGCTGGCGATGACATATCATTTTGTGATACATGTCATCGGCTGTTTTCTTCAAAAGACCTATTTGGAAATAATCTCTGTCGTCCATGATAAGATCACGGTAAATCTTTTCAGCTTTTGACAAATCCTTCTTATATTGGTCATCAGTTTTGTTAAATTTGTCCAGAAGAAGATAAAGGAGACCATTCCTTTGGGATAAAACAAGGTGAACCACATTCACTGAAGCCTTTTTCTGTAAAACTTCAGCAAGATCATAAGCCAGATGCAGGTCATCACAAAATATTTTCTTTTTCTCAAGATTAGCATTACAGAACTCTTGCATGTAGAAAAAGGTACGGCCATGAGAATATAAAACAGATGAAAAAATTTCACAGATGATATTATTTTTGATCAGAGAAATAGGTAAAGCAATTTTATTTTTTACCAGAATTTCATATTCCAGCTCAGACATAGAATCATCATTGAGCACAAGCTTTTCCAAAGGTGCCTCATGACGCAAACGTTCCTTTAATACAGACATGTCTTGTTTGGTCAAAGTTCTGTTACACAGAAATTCAACCACCTGCTGGTCAGAGATTTTTGCACTTAGTTTATAAAATTCATTGTAAAGCCAAACAGCACGGTCTTCAGCAACTTGACCTTGCAGGTCTTCGTGGCATGCACCGATTAGGCCAAGACACAGAGCCTTTGCTTTACCTAAAGGCTCTGCAGACAATTCAGCATATCCTTTCTGAGTATAAGTGTAGCCAAGAGTGTCATAAAGTTGGATTTGGGCAAGTCTGGTCATAAGGTCAAGATCAAGTGTTTTAGTTAGTTCCAGAGCAGAGGAAACATGAGGCAAAAGCATGGTGTTTAGTTTAAAGTCATTAGCAAAACGAGTGTCTTTGTCAAAGAAGCTCAATAACAGATAAATCATCTGTTTTGCTACTTTCTTTTGTTTATCAGAATCAAAAGACAAACGTAAGGCCAACTGGGTAATATGATGAATCGAAAAGAGACGATCATCATCTCGGCCAGATACGCTACCCAAAGATTGGCGTTCACACAAAAAGACAAACTTGTTTAATTTTACATCTTTAACAAGATTCTCCCCAGACAAAACTTTCTTTAAAATAAACATAGGAACTGCTTCACCATTGGCATAGGCAGTAACTTCAAGCATACGAAAGCTTTCATCATCCTCAAGTTCAAGCTTCAGACGTTGAGCAGCCATCTGAAGAACAGATATAATGCTTCGCTTGTACTCTGTTAGTCCGGCTTCCATAAGCTGCACATCTTTGGATGTAGCTACATTTTTCAACAAATCAAGGTAACGAGTGATACTACATTTTGAGGTGACCATGTAAGATCTGGCAGCAGCCAAACCAAGAGGGAGGTTACTCAGCTCATGCCCAAGTTTAAGAATAACAGAATCCTCCTCATAAGTGAAATGCTTTTTGAAATCAGCAAGAAATACGGATTTTGGTCGAAAGAACTCCAAGACTTCCTTGTCAGTAAAGCCCTTGATAGACAGAACAGGTAATCCTTGGTTAGACTTCTGCAACAAAGAATTGTTAGAAGTAAAGATGGTCTTAAAACGATCCCGACCTTTCAAAATATCTAAAATTAACCCGGGGTCTTTTACATCATCAAAGATAAACATGTGATCACAGTTTTGCTCATCTAACTTATCGCAAATTTTAGACAGAACAGCAACAGTGGTCTGGTTCTTATCACTGGCTGGGTTTACTTTCAATTTCAGCTTTTCTGCAAAAGCAATGCTACTGTGGAGTAACTTCTCATCAGAGTTACCAATGAAAAACCAAACAGCTGCATGTTCACCAGCTTCTTCTTTGAACTTCTGAGCACATGCCAAGGCAATCTGGGTCTTTCCACTGCCATGAATTCCTATAAAAGGAACAGAACATAAATTCATGTAGTGGACATTGGAGTAGAAATCACATGTGAACCAATAGCTTTGATAGGTATTCTTTCTGTTAATTAAAGTTGAACAATTGTTAGGAAGTCTAAAATGGTATTTGATATAAATCCATGGTACAGATTATAATCAAGCCCCCCCCCCCCCTCTCTCTCTCTCTCTCTC
The DNA here is from genome assembly GCA_028565635.1 of Phoronis ovalis. NCBI lineage: Eukaryota > Metazoa > Phoronida > Phoronidae > Phoronis > Phoronis ovalis. The sequence goes on from JAOXYB010053600.1 coordinate 9,653, forward strand.
TTTACTGAAAGTTAAGTTTACCTGTCAGGATGACTCCATTGTTTTCATTAAAAGCATCATAAACTTTGTGAAACTCAGCTGACTCATAGAAGTAATTCACCGGATCAGTTACATTCATCAATCCAGTCACTGAAAACAATATCACAAGTAGCTACAAAATAGTTATTGACATAAACTATACTGTTACCATTATACAACTTACTAAATTGAGGCTTTAACAAAACCTTCAAATAACAAACTATGCATCTGCTGTTTCATACATTATAAAATTTCAAGGGATTTTTCCGACACCACATGGCCAGCCTGTATGTATAATGTACTAGTGTCTTGTAAGGCAAACAATGTATTATTGAAAGCCCAGTATTGGCTTTCAGTAATAGTATAACACTACTGACTATTAGCCAATTGCTAAGAAATTTCTCATGAAAACAGTTTTTGTGGCAACTGTTGTGAAATATTTTTTATGAAAATATGTTACCTCATCTTTGTCAAAACAGGGCAAATAATCGTATGACAATACTGTGCATTCAATGATTCCTTTTAATACACTTCTAAATTCTACATATTTTTCATATTTAAGAAGTTTGTGCTTAAAATAGTTAATGTCAAATGTAACAGGTTAAAATAAATCAATAAATCAACACTGCCAACATGACTTCAAAGAAATGAAAATGAAAGTAAATACAGTATATTTTGCTATGATAAATGTGCAGTCATAGTGTGCAATATGACATCATTTAAGTAATGGAAAAGCAAACCACTTGTTAAACAGAGATGCTAAGTAAATTTGATTATACTAGAACGACTAAAACTATATCACTAGACGCACATAAGCAATTTCAATAAAAAGCAAGTGCACAGCAAAACTCTCTGCAAAACTTACTTTTCTTTTCAAACTCTTCTAATCTCCGAGACAAATCAATACGCCCACAGTGCTTGAGGCTATCAATTAAAGGCTTGGTATTATGTTGACTGTAGAAGTTTTGCTCCTCCAACTTAATAAGAAACTGATATCCTGACACAAATTCAGAGGTAGAACCAAACTCAACAGATTCTCTAATAACACTTGTCAGCTTATCAATATCACCTGTGTTCAATAAAATTAACCAAATTTACAAAGCATTTCAAGTAAATATTCAGTCTAAATCTTCCATTAAAAAGTATACCTTTTCATATGCAAGAAAAATATAAACACACAGTAATCTTCAGAGTGTTTACTCTTGTTTAAAATGTAAAGTGTAAAAAAAATATTCAACAGGCAAACAAAATTCAAGCACCATAATATGTGTACAAGTTTAGTTTGTAGGGCAACTAGTTAATAGGACTAAGACTATTTTATCTCTTCCATGTCGCATCTGCTTTTCACTGAAAGTTAAACCAGTGGCAGTCAAAGATGGGATTGGGGGGGAGGGGGGGGGGGGTCGATAGAATCCTTTTAATGAAAAACTACATATTTAAATAACAAAAATTAGCAAATCTGCTGAAATTTTCCTAAAATTTGAGCCTCCCCCAACTGAAAATCTTGGGACAACTCCTTTTAAACAAACTCACAGTTCAGTCTATTGTAAAATATGTAAACTCAAAAAATTATTTGCAACATGGAAAACAAGACAACAACAATTCGAAGAATCATCATTGTACGCTGTTTAAATTGGTTAATTGAGTGAAAGGAATTGCATATTATTAATATGAAGCATACATGTTTTATAAGTACAGTAGAAGTGATGAAAATGAGTTGGCGC